>SCLF01289086.1:0-28190 GCA_004367975.1 Mesochordaeus erythrocephalus
TATGATTGATCAGCGTCGACCTCAGCATCCAGTCACGCTCACTGTTCACGATGATCCTATATTATCGGTCGTAATCGTTGACAATAATAACGAGCGGTAGATTGGTTGCTCTCAATTAAACTCGCGGCTGTTCGAGCAGTTGAGCCGGCAATAAAGAGCCGAATTAGCCACTTTGTTTATACCAACGTAATCTGCTTTTTCGCATTCTGCCATCCTAGATTATTTTACTTATCTATGACAGCTCCTTGTTTTTTATTCTCTCGAAAGTAGATTGGGGTTTTTTAAGTCCAGCCAACGTGATTGCTTTACTCTTGGCATGGGGGACTTTCTTTTTGATGAAAGGGGCGTTTCAACAGCAAAAAAGAGACTTATCCCAACGGTATAAGTGATGCCAATTGCAACTGTGTATCCGGTGAGTGACAGCATCATGTACCCATTAGCAAGTCGTTTTAGTAAGCCGCTGGTGATGCCGGACAGATCGATGGCATTATTGTATTAGGTGGTGGAGAACAACTTAAAGCCTCATTAAGTTGGCAAACGGCCGAATTAGGTGCGGGTGGCAATCGTTATATTGGCGCCGCTATACTGGCAAAGCATTATCCGGCAGCACCAGTGATTTTTACGGGTGGTAATGGCCTACTTCGTTTCCAAGGCAAAGGCGACGAAGGGAATATCGACAAACAGTATTAACCGCAATAGGCATTGAGAAAGATCGACTTATTATTGAATCACAATCGTGCAACACCAATGAAAATTTTTTATTTATTAGGCCATTACTGCCAGAAACAACGGGCCGTTATTTATTGGTTACGTCTGCCTTCCATATGCCACGTGCAATGGGTATTGCCCATCAACAAGGGTTAAAGGTCACTGCGTATCCTGTTGATTACCGCAGTAATCAACCAGTATTAGGCCAATGGGGTTTTAATTTATATGAGCATTTCGAGGTGTTAGAACCTGCTTGGTGTGAATGGATTGGGTTAACGGTCTATTACTCTACAGGAAAAACGAATGAATGGTTTCCAGCATCAATACAAAAACTACAAGCCAGTTAAGCGTTAGTGATAGACTATGTCACTAGCCAATAACGGAGCGCCAAATGCAGGCCAATGAATTGAAATTGCTAGTGATTGATGCACTAGAAGATATTAAAGCAGAAGATATACAAGTACTTGATGTAACAGAAATGACCGATGTGACGGATCTGATGATTATAGCGACCGGTAAATCAACCCGCCAAGTAAAAGCATTGGCGAATGAAGTCAGTCAGCAAGCCAAAGCAGTGGGCCATCAGCCCCTTGGTGTTGAAGGAGAAGATGTCGGTGATTGGGCTTTGGTCGACTTAGGTGATGTGATTGTTCATATTATGACACCGCAGACCCGCACAACGTATAACTTAGAAAAACTCTGGCAAGTACCAGATGAAACGGGTCAACAGGTTTCGGCCGAAGAAGAATGAAATTAAACTTATTGGCCGTCGGCAATAAAATGCCCGGATGGGTTAATGAGGGATATCAAGAATACGCCAAACGGTTGCCGAGAGAGTGTCTAAGTTTACAAGAAATTACACCTGCAAAGCGCGGCAAGAGTGGCAGTGCAGCACAATGGATGGAAGAAGAAGGTGGACGAATATTGGCGGCCATACCTAATAATCACCATGTTGTTTCCTTAGATGTTAAAGGCAAACCATGGAACACCGAACAACTAGCCGAGAAAATGCAACACTGGTTGACAGATGGCCGTGATGTGTCATTAATCGTTGGTGGTCCTGATGGCTTATCACAAAAATGTAGCCAAAGAGCGGACCAAACGTGGTCATTATCGGCATTAACCTTACCACACCCGCTTGTGCGTATCATCTTAGCTGAACAGCTCTATAGGGCATGGACGGTGTTACAAAATCATCCTTATCATCGCGCATGAATCTTCCTAAAGTTTATCTTGCTTCGGGCTCACCGAGACGGAGCGAACTACTCACCCAGATAGGCGTCGAATTTGATAGGCTAACGTTAGACGTTGACGAAGGTCGTCTAGCCGATGAATCGCCCTTAGATTATGTGCAACGTATTGCAATAGCCAAAGCACAAGTTGGCTGGCAATCATTGAAACAAGGCGATCTGCGGCCAGTAATTAGTGCCGATACCACAGTTGTGATCGGACAGGGTATCTTAGGAAAGCCAAAAAATGCAGAGGATGCTAAGTTTATGTTACAACGATTATCAAATAGCCAGCATGATGTATTGACCGCTGTCTCAGTCATCTATGATAGGCATGTTTTAACAAAAGTAAGTCAAAACAAAGTGACCTTTTCGGTTATAACGGAAGCAGAAATAGATTGGTATATTGGTACCAGAGAAGGTGAAGATAAAGCAGGATCCTATGCTGTTCAAGGCATTGCAGCTCGATTTATTGATCAGATAGAAGGCAGCTACTCCGGCATCATGGGCTTGCCACTAAGAGAAACAACGGAATTATTAATCGACATTGGAACGCGTTTGCATGAGTAGTGAAATCTTAATTAATGTCACACCGAGTGAAACGCGTGCCGTTGTTGTTGATAATGGTGTATTGCAAGAAGTGTTTATTGAACGAACTGAATACCGAGGTTTAGTAGGTAATATATACAAAGGAAAAGTCTGTCGTGTTTTACCTGGTATGCAAGCTGCTTTTGTTGAAATAGGCTTAGTCAGAGCAGCTTTTTTGCATGCTTCAGATATTTCTATTCCCGCAGGCCATACTGGAGATTTGCAAGAAACAGAAGTGCCGCCGATTTCTTCTCTATTAAGAGAAGGCCAAGAAATCGTCGTTCAAGTGATTAAAGATCCAATGGGTTCAAAAGGGGCTAGGTTAACAACGCAACTGTCAGTCTCTTCACGCTACTTAGTTTATATGCCTGATACCCAAGGCATTGGTGTGTCTTTAAAAATCGAAGATGAACTAGAACGAGAGCGACTCAAGAAGAGGTTGATAACTGAATTAGGTTCTGAAACGGGTGGCTATATTTTAAGAACAGCCGCTGAAGGGGTGACAGAAACTGAATTAGCAGCAGATTTACAGTTTTTATATCGCCTATGGGCAAAGTTAATGGATCGTAAGACAAAGCTAAAGTGTGGTAACTCACTTTATGAAGACTTACCTTTAGCACTCAGATCTTTAAGAGATCTATTTTCATCAGAAGTCGAGAAAATACGCATTGATTCTAAAGAAACATATGATAAAGCGCTAAAATTTGCAGAAGGGTTTATGCCGGAGTGCGCCTCTAGAATTGAGCATTACAAGGAAGGTGCACCCTTATTCGATTTGTTCAGTGTCGAAGAAGAAATTCAAAAAGCATTAGAACGTAAAGTGCCATTGAAGTCAGGTGGTTATTTGATTTTTGATCAGACAGAAGCGATGACAACAGTTGACGTTAATACCGGAGGTTTTGTTGGCGATAAAAACTTAGAAGAAACTATTTTCAAAACTAATTTAGAAGCGGCGAATGCGATTGCACGACAATTACGAGTGCGCAATTTAGGCGGCATTATCATTCTCGATTTTATTGATATGGAAGAATCTGAACATCGAGTCCAAGTCTTAGAGACATTAGAAAAAGCAATGTTACCGGATCGGGCGAGACATAATATTTGTGGCGTATCCGAACTAGGTTTGATCGAGATGACACGAAAGAGAAGCCGTGAAAGTCTAGGCCATGTTCTTTGCGAACCCTGTCCTGCCTGCGAAGGGAAGGGATATACCAAAAGCATTGAAACAGTATGTTATGAAATTTTTCGCGAAATATTGCGTGAAGCCAAGCAATATGAAACCAGCCGGTTTCTAGTGTTGGCGTCACAAGAGATGATCGACCGTCTTAATGATGAAGATTCCACGTATGTCGCTGAATTAGAGCAGTTCATTGGTCGACCCATTGCTTTCCAACCAGAGTTTCAATATGGTCGTGAGCAATTCAACGTTGTATTAATGTGAGGTTCATCATGGAGGAAAAGACGGCAATTAATTTTTGGCTAGGCTGGTTTTAAGGATATGACAGCGTTAAAACAGCAGCACGGTATGATCAAACCGTTTTACCTTATTTTGCTATTTATTCTGTTGCTACTAGGCGCCGGATTTTATTGGCTGGCGGATGCGGTTAATCATCAACAAGATGCTATAGCAGATTGGGTGAGTGATAAATTAGGCCATAAGGTCGAAATTAATCAGGCTAAATTGACTTGGGTTAATTTATCACCCAAACTTGAATTGGTCACAGTGAAAGTCTTAGCTGAAGATGACACAACACAACTATTAAGCTTAGATAAGTTATATCTCGATTTAGATCTCTATGACAGTATTCGCTATGCTGAGCTGAGATTAAATGACATCACATTAATGGGGTTAAAAATTGGTGTAGTTCGTGAGAGTACAGGCCAAATTGCACTGCAAGGATTAAACCATGAAGGTGATTCGACCCCCTTATTTTCAGAGTTATTAGTCCGTTCAAATGCCTTGAATAGTGTCCATTTAAAGTCAATTACAATTGATTTCTCCGATCAACAAAAAACATTTTTAGCAGGCCGCTATCATATCGATAATGTCGTTATCCAGCATCAATTAAACAAATGGCAAACCAATGGAGACATTAGCTTGCCGTCTTCATTGGGAGATAGTGTCCAATTTACCGCCAATTGGTTGTTAAATGAAAAGCAGCCTGAATTGACGACATGGCAGTGGACTGCTGACGTTAAGGATGTTTACCTTGCACCCTTACAGCACGATCTGACATTCCAAAATGTGATGATAAAGCAAGGCCGGGTCGATGCAGTACTCGATGGGCAAGGAATCGGGGAGCGGTTGAATAAGGCACAATTGTCACTGGACTTAACGAACTGCCAACTTGCCAACAAACGAAATAAAAGCAACGCCCTCCCAGTGATTATTGATCAATTATCTGGTCAGTTTGATTGGCAACAACATATCCAAGGCTGGACATTAACGGCCAGACAATTATACCTTAGTATGAATGATAAAGTTTGGCCTAAGTCATCACTAACGTTAAGCCAACAAGGCGAGAAAATAGAAGCCAAAGGTGATTTTCTACGCATCGAAGATTTAGCGGAGATAGCGAGCTTATCGGGTGAGTTTCCTGAACAAGTTCTAGCGCAAAAACCAAAAGGTGATGTACAAAATTACCACTTTGTTTATGGAATAACCGCAGGGTTAGAAGTCGCCGACTTCCGATTGCTTGATGGTGAATTAACGGCATGGCAGGACTACCCAGGTATCGACAATGTGAATGTCAGTGTTGAAATGACAGGGCAAACCGTCAATATCGAATTAGCCAGTCAACAAGTGACAATAACACCTGCAACATGGTTAAAAGATCCTATTTTCTTCGATGCAATAACAGGCAAGTTAGCATTCCAATTTGAGCCTAAACAACAGGGTTGGCGAATACAAAGTGATAAGGTCAATATCCGTAATTCGGATTTAACGTTATTGTTAGATGGGAGTATCACCCAGACAGTTGAAGGCAATATTATGAACGATATTGCATTAACGCTAAATAACGTTGCTGTTGCCCGCTGGAAGTCTTATTTCCCTGAAAAGATACTGAGCCAAGATTTCAAAGAGTGGGCAAATAATGCTTTCCTTGCAGGGCAAATTAAACATGGTGAGATCTATTTAAAAGGGGACATGGCCGCTTTCCCTTATGAAAATAAACAAGATAAAACGCGTGGTGAATTTAATATGGCGTTGGGTGTGGCAGGTGTGCAATTACATTACGCAGATAATTGGCCAGATTTATTCGATGTTGCAGGTCAGATTACCGGACAAGGCAATAATTTAAATATCCAAAGCCAACAAGGGACAATAGCCGGGTTTTCCTTTAAAGACGTGAATGTCGATATTGAAAAACTGATTGAAGATGAACCAATTTTAACAGTGACGGGCCAGCTAGCAGGAACCACACAAAAAGCGTTTAATTTTTTACGTAATAGCCCACTTAAACAGCGTTTTGGTTCAGTCACAAAGGCTGTTTCAGCTAAGGGGAATAGCAATATTAACCTGACCTTAATGGTGCCATTAATCAATACCACCGGCACCGAAGTGGTGGGCAATGTTAGTTTTTTAGGCAGCCATTTATATAAAAAAACCATGCCCGAATTGGTCGTAAAAGGAGTTCGAGGTCGACTCGACTTTACCCATAATGGGGTCACAGCCAAGGGCCTCAAAGGTCAGTTTTTAGAGCAAGCTGTTGATGTGGCTATTTTTCCAAAAGGCAAGGCGACTGTTATTGAAGCTAAAGGTAAGGTATCTAGCCAACAGTTCAGTAAAGCATGGCCCCAACTGCTACCTGACTTTATCAAAGGTGATACATCGTATCAGTTGGAGGTCATCGTTTCGGAACGGGCTACTGGTGATTTTTATACGGATGTCACATTGACGTCAGATTTGAAAGGAATGACAGTAACACTGCCTGAACCTTTTTCGAAATCTGTCAATCAGAGTAAAAAAGTCAAAGCGGTCTTTAATCAAAGTGCCAAACAACCCAGTTACAACTTAAGCTATGACAATCAAGTGGATTTGGTCATGACGCCGAATCCACAAAATAATACATTCTTTATAGAAGCATCATTACCGGAACTCAATTTTGATAAATGGTTGGCTTGGACAGAGCATAGACCATCTCAAGAAACAGTATTATCGACAGTGTCAAAGTTGACGTTAGCTGCAGATAACGTGATTGGCTTTGGGCAACAATTTACAGCAGTAAAGTTAACAACAAAGAAACAAAGCAAGGCATGGCAGACAAGTATTCAAAGCCCGCAAGTCAAGGGAATGATCTTAATACCGGATATGATTTCAAATGGAAATAAGTTAAAAATAGATTTAGACAAATTAGCATTATCTTGGCCAGAAGGGAGTGTGGCCATCAAGGCAAAGCAGTCAACGTTATGGCCCGCACTGACAATAGATATTGCTGACTTATCGATTGACAGCAAAACACTCGGGGCTTTTAAACTCACGTCAGCTATCGACAATAATGAATGGGTGATTGAGCAAGGGCAGTTAACGTCGCCTGTTTTTCAGGCATCTATTACCAAAGGTCGCTGGTCGAAACAGCCATTAGGAGATACAACTGAACTCTCGATACGAGCCGAGAGCAGTGACCTTGCAGGGTTACTAGATAAGTTTGGCTTTCAAGCGGCAATTGAAGCCAAGGAATCTAAGCTGGACATAGCCTTATCATGGCCTAATGAACCCTTAGTGATATCAGAACAAACCTTAAAGGGTTCAATCGGGTTTAAATTGAAAAAGGGTAAGTTGAATGAAGTTGAACCAGGTGCGGCAGGACGGGTATTTGGCTTAATGAGCATTACGGCGATACCTAGGCGATTAGCACTAGATTTTAATGAGCTATTTGGAAAAGGGATGAGCTTCAAGTCAATCAGAGGACACTTCGTCATTGCCAATGGCATAGCGGTCACAGATAATCTCAAACTTGACAGCGAAGCGGCAGAAATCGAGATTACAGGGCCGGTTGATATAGTAGGACAACAATATGATCAAACTGTCAAAGTGACGCCGAATGTGTCATCGACTTTGCCGTTAGCAGGTGTCGTTGCTGGTGGGCCAATTGGATTAGGTGTTGGTACTGCCATTCTATTAGCAGATAAATTGGCGGGCAAATTATTTGACAAAAATATCGTCAACTTGATCAGTTATAACTATACATTAACAGGCAGTTGGGAAGATCCGGAACTCCAAACAGTCGGGTTCGCATTGCCAAAACGATGATCACAAGAGTTCCAACGCCAGTTCTGGTATGATCTTACGACTTCTAGACGTTTATTTAAGATGAATCCATGACCGACTCCTATCAGCAAGTCAATCAGCAGTTACTGGTTCCCGCAGGCCTAACCGAAGCTGACCTTGAAGCTGCATTAGCCATGACAATGGGTAAAGGCGTTGACTATGCCGATTTATATTTTCAACAATCCAGACAAGAAAATTGGGTGTTGGAAGACGGTATTATTAAGGATGGCGGTTACCATATTGAACAGGGCGTTGGCGTACGTGCTTGTAGTGGCGAGAAAACCGGTTTTGCTTACTCAGATGACTTAATCTTACCCGCTTTACATAGTGCAGCAAAAGCCGCGAGGGCAATTTCTCGTCAAGGTGATAGTGGCTCAGTACAAGTTTGGAAAAAGACCCAAAGTGCCCATTTTTACGGTAGCGAAGATCCATTAGCAAGTCTGTCTGTTGAACAAAAATTAGCGTTATTGCAGACAGCTGATCAAGTAGCGAGAGCAGCCGATCCACGCGTGACACAAGTTAGTGCCAGTTTAGTGGGCGAATTAGATACCATTTTAGTTGCAGCCAGTGATGGTACTTTAGCAACGGATATCAGACCTTTAATCAGAATGAGTGTCAGTGTCATCGTAGAATCGAACGGTCGACGTGAACGCGGTAGTGCTGGCGGCGGTAGACGCCTTGATTATCGTTATTTCCAAGACAATGACATGGCAACTGACTATGCCAAAGAAGCAGTTCGTCAGGCATTGGTTAATCTTGAAGCCATTGATGCACCGGCAGGCAATATGACCGTGGTATTAGCCTCTGGCTGGCCCGGAGTCTTATTACACGAAGCTGTTGGCCATGGTTTAGAAGGTGATTTTAACCGTAAAGGCAGTTCGGCATTTTCAGGCAAGATGGGAGAAATGGTGGCATCACCACTTTGTACCGTTGTAGATGACGGGACATTGCAAGATCGCAGAGGCTCTCTAACGGTCGATGATGAAGGCGTACCGACAGAGAACACGACTTTGATAGAAAACGGCAAACTAACTGGCTATATGCAAGATAAACACAATGCCCGTTTAATGGGAACACGTAGCACAGGTAATGGCCGCCGAGAATCGTATGCCCATTTGCCGATGCCAAGAATGACCAACACTTATATGTTACCGGGCGAGCATAGACCTGAAGAGGTGATCGAGTCAGTCGAGAAGGGAATTTATGCAGTCAACTTTGGCGGTGGGCAAGTTGATATTACATCAGGTAAATTTGTATTCTCAACCAGCGAAGTATATTTGATTGAAAATGGCAAAGTGACTGAGCCAGTCAAAGGGGCAACTTTAATTGGTAATGGACCTGAAGTCATGGGCCGTATTTCGATGGTGGCCGATGATTTAGCCTTGGATACCGGTATTGGTAACTGTGGTAAAGAAGGCCAAAGCGTACCCGTTGGCGTTGGGCAACCGACACTCAAAGTAGAAGGCCTAACAGTAGGTGGTACGGCATAATGACACAACAGCATAAAGCAATTGCATTAATTTCTGGCGGTTTAGACTCGATGCTAGCCGTTCGGGTATTACAAGAACAGGGTATTGAAGTAGAAGGCATTAACTTCTACACCGGCTTCTGTGTCGAAGGTCATACTCACGCGATTCGGAATCAAGATAAAGAAAAGCAAAAGCGTAACAATGCACTTTGGGTGGCAGAACAGCTTGGTATTAAGTTGCATATCGTTGATGTAATACAAGAATACAAAGAAGTTCTATTAAACCCAAAGCATGGTTATGGCGCTAATATGAATCCTTGCTTAGATTGCAAAATCTTCATGGTAAATAAGGCCGTTGAGTGGGTAAAAGAAAATCACAAAGAGGGTTTTGATTTTATTATTACCGGTGAAGTCATTGGTCAAAGGCCGATGTCACAACGTAAGCAAACCATGCCGATCGTTGCTGCAGAATCAGGTGCCGATGATATTTTGCTCAGACCGCTATGTGCGAAAAACTTACCAGAGACTAAACCAGAGTTAGAAGGCTGGGTAGATAGAGACAAACTGTTTGATTTTAGTGGGCGGGGACGTAAGCCGCAAATGGCACTCGCAGCAAAGTATGGCTTTACTGATTATGCCTCACCAGCCGGCGGTTGTTGCTTTTTAACGGATAAGAACTATTCGGCCAAATTGGTCGACTTGTGGAAAGGGCGAGGTAGTCGTGAGTATGAAATGGATGACATCATGTTGCTTAAAGTGGGCCGCCATTTAAGGCCTAAAGGTGACTATAAATTGATTATTGCCCGTGATGCCGGTGAGAGCCAATATCTCGAAGGGTACCGTAAACAATATGCCTCGATACAGGCAATTAGTCATAATGGCCCCTTAGCATTAATCGATGGTGATATTACGCCAGAAGATCATGAACACGCTGCGAGTATTGTTGCGCGTTATGGGCAGGGTCGCGATGCTGATGAGGTTGAAATGACCTTTACTGTACCGGGTCAAACGATACAAAATTTACACATCACACCATTATCAACAGAGCAAGTGCTAGAGGATTGGCATGTATGAGTCATCATGAACTCGATGCCAGACGCATGCTATGCCCAATGCCCGTGATTAAAACGCAAAATAAGATCAAAGAATTGTCAGTTGGTGATATATTAGATGTCGTTTGTACCGATTCTGGTGCCTTAAGTGATATACCGGCTTGGGCCAGAATTAATGGTCATGAAGTAATTGAAACTGCAGAAAAAGAGGGTGAAATTATCATTACAGTTGCAGTTAAATGTTAGATCAATAATGGTGCACCCCTACTATTTTAGGCGCCAAAATGGTGTGTTTAAGAATGTGAGTCTCACTAACTAATTGATTTTACGTCTGAAAAAAGTTGGCTCAATTTGTGCTGATGCAGTATAGAATGCGGTTTTTATCTCACAACTCACAGTAATTTTTAAATTGGAGAAAAGTTTAATGTCTGTCGAAAAAGTGCTTCAAATGATTAAAGATGAGGACGTCAGCTTCGTTGATTTCCGTTTCACTGATTCTCTCGGTAAAGAGCAACATGTTTCTTATCCTGCGCGGAGTATTGATGAAGATACCTTCGTTGAAGGGAAGATGTTTGATGGTTCATCAGTAGCCGGTTGGAAAGGGATTAATGAATCAGACATGATTTTGATGCCAGATCCAACTACAGCAGTGCTGGATCCCTTCATGGATGACAATACTTTAATTATTAGCTGTGACGTTATCGAGCCAGCGACGATGCAAGGTTATGAACGTGATCCTCGTAGTGTGGCACACCGTGCAGAAGCACATATGCAAGCAGCAGGTATTGCTGATGCAGCGTATTTTGGCCCTGAAAATGAGTTTTTTGTCCTTGATGATGTCCGTTGGGGCAGCACGATGGCAGGTTCATTCTTCAAAATTGATTCTGATGAATCAGCTTGGAATACTGAAAAAGTATTTGCTGATGGTAACAAAGGCCATCGCCCAGGTGTTAAAGGCGGCTATTTTCCTGTACCACCAGTCGATTCATTACAAGATGTCCGTTCTGCAATGTGTTTGACGCTAGAAGAAATGGGCCAAGTTACTGAAGTACATCATCATGAAGTGGCGACTGCTGGCCAATGTGAAATTGGTACAAGATTCAATACGCTAGTGAAAAAAGCGGATGAAGTACAACAACTTAAATATGTTGTTCACAATGTGGCACATGCTTACGGTAAAACAGCGACTTTCATGCCTAAACCACTTGTGGGTGATAACGGTAATGGTATGCACGTCCATATGTCTATATTTAAAGACGGAGAAAACCTATTCTCAGGTAATAAATATGGTGGCTTATCAGAAACCGCTTTGTACTACATCGGTGGTGTCATTAAACATGCTAGAGCATTAAATGCCTTTACCAACTCATCTACAAACAGTTACAAGCGTTTAGTCCCAGGTTTTGAAGCGCCAATTATGTTGGCTTATTCTGCCCGTAACCGTTCTGCGTCAATCCGTATTCCTTTCGTTAACAATCCTAAAGGACGTCGTATTGAAGTGCGTTTCCCTGATTCTACTGCGAATCCATATTTAGCGTTCTCTGCGTTATTGATGGCTGGCCTCGATGGGATTAAAAACAAGATTCACCCTGGCGATGCGATGGATAAGGATTTATATGACTTACCAGCTGAAGAAGCAGCAGCAATTCCACAAGTTTGCTACTCTTTAGATCAAGCATTAGATGCATTAAATGAAGATCGTGACTTCCTAAAAGAAGGTGGCGTATTTACTGATGACATGATCAATGCTTTCATTGAATTGAAAATGGAAGAAGTCACACGCTTACGTATGGAAACACATCCAGCTGAGTTTGATATGTATTACAGCGTGTAAACGTCTAGTCATACAAATTAGCAGGACAAAATGCCTCCGTAAGGGGGCATTTTTTTATCTGTCATCTTGCACAAGTGAATAAGCTGACATATGATTCGAGTATGAGGAAGTGTTTATTAGTCTTATTCTTACTGCCATTAAGCATACAAGCTGATATATATCGATCTGTTGATAGAGAGGGCAGTGTCACTTTCACGGATGAGCCTAATAATAAATCTGAACTGATCGAGTTAGAAGAATTACCAACTTATGAAGCAGTGCCAATCCCAATTCTACCGGTCGAAAATACCCAAGAAGTACCCGTAGAAGAAGAGAACGGTCTCAAAAAACCAAAGTATAAAATCAGTATCACATCACCCGAACAGAACCAAAGTATTTGGACTGGTGGTGGTGTTTTAGCGGCCTCTGTTTCTGTACAGCCTGAACTAAACCCGAATAGAGCAGATAAAGTACAATTCAAATTAGATGGTAAAAAAGTCGGCGATCCGCAGACGGGTTTATCTTATATCTTTGAAAATATCGAACGTGGCAGCCATATATTCGCTGTGTCAGTCGTCGATAAAAAGGGCAAAATTTTAAAAACCAGTAAATCGGTATTATTCCATATGAGTCGTCGCTCGCTCTTAAATAATCCGAATCTAAAAAATAACCCGAATAATAAGAACAATCAGCTTCCTCCTCCTATGCCAGCACAAGCTGCGCCTAATGCACCGATCAATAAGAAAAAGTCAACGACGTAAAGTTGAAAGTGATCGAAGAGTCATTCTCATTACACCCTTTACGCACCAGTACGGTGCATAACGAAATAGAATAGAATGCTTACAGTGCACTTTTAAATAGCGATGCACACATCTGAAGCAGTTTTAATTAGGATAAGTAATTGTTTTTGACCATAAAATTATTTGTCTTGTAGTAAGGTGACTACTTGGTGCATTTATTGCTCTGATTAACCCCATACAATAGTGACCACATTTAGCAGGGAATAATGACTCAAACGGCTTATCAGACGATTATCGACAATTTAACCAATGCGGTTGTTATGTTAGATGAAACGTTCAAAGTGACGTTTATCAATACAGCAGCGGAAGTGTTGTTTGATATCAGTCAGCGCCAAGCGGAATTGATTCCATTCCAGACTATTTTACCCGGAGAAGAAAACCTATTTGTCAGCCTAAAGAAGGTGCAACAAACAGGACAAGAGCTGATTAAACGTGAAATCAAACTCTACATTTCCTCAACAGGGGAAATTATTGTTGATTGCGCGATTAAGTTGCTGCAAGAAAATAGCCAAGAACAGTCTATTTTATTAGAATTTTTCCAACTCGATAATAAGGATCGCATTAGCCGAGATGAAAGCCTACATGCCCAACAACAAGTGGTGCGTGGCCTTGCCCATGAAATTAAAAATCCTTTGGGTGGTTTACGTGGTGCCGCACAGTTATTAGAACGCCAGCTCGAATCAGATGATCTGAAAGAATACACCGGCATTATTATCAGTGAAGCCGATCGGCTGCAAAATTTAATGACCAATATGCTGGGGCTCCATCAACAAAGTCAGAAGACGGCTGTTAATATCCACGAGGTATTACAGCGTGTACGTCAATTAGTGAAAGTGGAAGTGGATGAGCGGCTGGTCTTGCAAGCTGATTATGATCCAAGTATTCCGGAATTAAAAGTCGATCTGGATCAGTTGGTGCAAATATTCTTAAACCTTATTCGCAATGCGGTACAAGCGATGAATGGGGTAGGAAAAATCATTCTTAAAACCAGAATTAAGCGCCATGCCACGATAGATAATCAACGCCATCAGATCGCAGCAAGCATCGATATTATTGATGATGGCAAAGGTATTCCAGCCTCATTACAAGAAAGTATGTTTTATCCTTTAGTGACAGGAAGGCCTGAAGGGACGGGCTTAGGATTGTATATTTGTCAAAGTCTGGTGAACCGAAATCATGGTGCAATCAGCTGTATTAGCCAACCAGGTCATACCGTATTTTCAGTTGTTTTCCCTTTGGAGAAAGCCCGTGAGTAAAGCCAATGTATGGATTGTGGATGACGATCGTTCTATCCGCTGGGTGTTAGAAAAAGCTCTGCAAGCAGATGGTCTGTCTGTACGGGCATTTGAAGATGGCAACAGTGTTTTAACTGAATTAGAAAATAGTCATCCGGATGTGTTGGTCAGTGATATTAGAATGCCAGGTATTGATGGCCTGCAATTGATGGCCGAAATAAAACAAATTGCACCTAACTTACCCATTATTATCATGACGGCTTATTCAGACTTGGACAGTGCGGTATCAGTCTATGAAGGCGGTGCATTCGAGTATCTCCCGAAACCTTTCGATGTGGATGAAGCTGTTGAACTTGTCCAAAGAGGCATTGTACACCATCAAGAAAATATCCCTGTTGAAGATGACCCCGTCAATATTGGGTCAGAAATCATTGGTGAAGCGTCGGCAATGCAGGAAGTGTTTCGCGCTATTGGTCGATTGTCACGTTCTAATATTACAGTGCTAATTAATGGTGAATCAGGAACCGGTAAAGAATTAATTGCCAATGCCTTACATAAACATAGTCCGAGGGCATTAAACTCATTCATAGCCTTGAATATGGCCGCGATTCCAAAAGAATTAATGGAGTCAGAATTGTTTGGTCATGAAAAAGGGGCATTCACCGGGGCCCATGCCGCACGTAAAGGCCGGTTTGAACAAGCTGATGGCGGCACACTGTTTTTAGATGAGATTGGCGATATGCCTTTCGATCTTCAAACACGCTTACTAAGGGTCTTGTCTGATGGTGAATTTTTCCGCGTCGGGGGTCATAGCTCAGTCCGGTGCGATGTCAGAATCGTTGCGGCAACACATCAGAACTTAGAACGTTTGGTAGAGCGCGGCGAGTTCCGTGAAGATCTATTTCACCGTTTGAACGTCATTCGTATTCAAAGCCCTGCATTACGTGAACGCCGAGAAGATGTCCCGGCTTTGGCAAATTACTTCTTAAATAAAGCCGCCAAAGAGTTATCGGTACAAGTGAAAAGCCTTTCATCTGAGGCCGAAAATTATTTAAGCCAATTACCTTGGCCCGGTAATGTACGACAATTGGAAAATACATGTCGTTGGCTAACCGTTATGTCCCCCGCAACGATGGTGGAAATGGATGATTTACCGAATGAATTGACCAGCGAAATGGAGAGTGGTCAACAAGGGGCTGGTAACTGGCAAACCCTGTTTAAACAGTGGGCTGCTCAGAAGGCCTTAACCCGTGAAGAAGGGGCTTTAGCGGAAGTTGTGCCACAAATAGAACAGCTATTAATGGAAGTTGCTTTAGAGAAAACATCGGGTAAACGTCAAGAAGCTGCCAAGCTGCTTGGTTGGGGTAGAAACACCCTAACGCGTAAATTAAAAGGAAGTGATAAATAGCTTGCAGGAACGGTACCAGCTTAGTATAATCTTTTACTTAACCGGTGCGGGGTGGAGCAGTATGGTAGCTCGTCGGGCTCATAACCCGAAGGTCGTTGGTTCAAATCCAGCCCCCGCTACCATTAATACCCTACACGTTTGATCAATCTCTCCTAGTAATGCCGCTAATTGCCCGGAAAACTGTTATTTTCACAGGGTTATCGCCATCTGGTTCGATTGATATTTTATCAATCAGTGTTCTAACGTCCTCAAAAATAGCATCTCTCGACGCGTCATTATCCAATGTGCTTAAGAGCTGTAACAGCTTGTTGACAATCCGATGATATTCATTTGCCATTTTATCGATTTTATCCATCGCGCCTTATAGCGTCATATGATTATTTCAAGGCTGGCTATTCATGCTTTATTTTCAGTTCCAAACTCATGCTCTCGACAGATCTTTCTAAGATCTACTTGTGATATAGGGGCACCCATAAGTTCACATTGGAGCTTTCCATGTTCTAACTTACGATTAAATCGACAGGATTGACACTGGCCAAATCCCTGATGATTATTTTTTGTTTGCCATTTTTGTAATAATGAGCGAATAGAGTCGATATGCTCAGTCACTTCGTCTAAGTCGGGTATTAAATAGCCTGACATTCTCTCCAAGCTAGCGCTACCGGTATCTGAAAGAAAAATCCGAGTCACGCGTTTGTCTTTATGACAAGGTTTTCTTTCAATATATCCATCCTTCTCTAACGTGGCACTACAAGGAACGATGCGATAGCGCGTAAGTCGTGCGAGCCGCTAGTAGGCGTTGGTGATTACAGCCTCTTTCGTCGCGTAGCGAAGAATAGTGCAGTCATGACATCCTCACTCCGTCAGTCGCTTGAGAGCCGATGCGTGACGAGGAGATCTGGTGATCATGGTCGTCGTCGAACAGAGTGGAATTAAATCAGGGAGGATTAATGCTTTATCGAGTACGACGACACGCTGGTTGGTAGGCCTTCAATTGTCGCTCCCATTAATACGAGTGTAAATATTGTCATATTGGCAACGCCATGTTCAAAGCCACAGGCAATAATGATAGATGCGAGATAATATCCTAAGATGGCGCATTTCTTTTGTTAACACCAAAATAGTATTGGGAGGCATAAGGTTGGATAGACTTCGAGACTATTTTCAAATAATCTTGAAGCCCACAGTGCTCTTTACAAACTCAGTGCGAGTAACTCTATTTTTGCTGCGATACCATAAATTTGTCCTGCATCTGTATCCAAATGCGCAGGTGGAAGTAAAGTCGGCCATAGTGGTTTGAGATTATCCATCAGCGACGTAGCCTGTCTTTTAGCATCAGCATTATCATCGATATGTGAAATGATGGATTGAGCCGTCGTTGTAAAACCTAATGCATCTTGATATTCATGTGCATTTTGCATTTTTCCATCAATAACAGCAATGCCATACTCTTCACCAGAGACACGTAATAATACCGCCACTAATTTAAGCTTTTCTGCAGCTGTTTGACTCGATGGCTTAACAGCCGCTTCATTTTGAGCAATCACAGTAATTAATTGCTGATAAGCGATATCAACCTTTTCCGAACCTAAGTCATCGTTAACCGCTGAGGCCAAGCGTTGGAGTTCCTGTGCAAAACCACTTGTGCCTCGCGCTGTAAAAGCAGGAACAATATCTGAGTAGAGTTCACTTTTAGGGTGTTTCATATGTGTTTTAGCATGTTCGAGATGGCCAGCCATATATAACTGGTGACCTACGTAAAGGTGTCCCCGAACTAAGTTAAGCTGTGTGAGATAAGCCAAATCATCTGTTGCAAGGTCGATAGAAAATGCAGTGGCACCTTTATCTTCGCCATCACTAGAGAGGATAGGTATAGTTGTTTCAGCAAGGTGACTAGCGACAGGGGGTTGTTGTTCGACCTCTGAATTACAGCCAGTTAAACCGGTCGCAGTAGCAAATGTGACAGCGCTAATACTGGCCCAAAGTTTTGTACGTTTATGCACCAATAATCTCCAAGTTGTATTAAGTGAGTTGTTCCGAAAAAAAATCAACCTGTTATCAAGAATAATTCTTATTTGCGAGTAAATTATAGCAGTTTTCATAGGAAATGTACTAGATGTCCATACCCTTGAGGTAATTAGTGATACATTGATGACACCCACGATGTTTGAAGATGGCAAGAAAACAGCGGGAAGAACGGCTAAAAGGTCAAAAATAATCTCCAGTCGTAGGTAAATAATAATTTGGTCAAAGGTGCCATACATCAAGTTGAGAAATCCCTATTTGCAAACCGTGCTTTTGTCAGCGCAGCGCAGCCTTTAAAGTGCGCAAAGATTATCTGTAATCGTTATGAAGCAGGCATGGGATATGGTGCGCATGTGGATAATGCCTTTAATTGATGGGACACGTACTGATTTATCATTTACGCTTTTTTTGTCAGAACCTGAGAGCTATCAAGGTGGTGATCTGGTATGAAGATAGGAGGATGGTGATGAAAGTATTAAATTGCCGAGAGGTTTACCCTATATTATCCTCATCAACTGCAGTTAGGATGGATACAAAGTAGAATCAGACTTGAAGAGCATAGGATGATTTTATTTCATCTTGTCTCGGCCTTAAAACAATTGCCCGATAGCCCAGAAAACAGCATCAGCAGATTAGCATTGTTACACGTGTAAAGTAATTTGCAGCGTTTGTGGAGTGATTGATGCAGTTTTGAATTCATAGCGTATTAAAGTTATTGGAGAGTGTGGGTGAGTCTTTAATGATCATGGTATAGGTAAATAACAACGGATATAATTAAGGATATATTTGCCTTTATTTGGAACTATTTGTTAGAATAAGCAGGATAAATTTAGTTATGTGCAAAGAGTGCCACATGGCTAAGTTGAACATAAGTAGCATTGATATCTGGGTTTTTGAAAAGTTATCTAGATAATGTCAACTCTATTGGTAATGAACAGAACCCCTATATGGGGTTTTCGTTTTTATGGAGATTTAAATATGGGCCGATGGCCCTTTTTTTTAGGTGATTATGGCTGTAAGTGATCAAGTAGAAGCATTAGTAGAAGTACCAATCGAATCGCTTGGGTATACGCTTGTGGGCGTAGAGTATATAAAGAATGGGCGTGAGACGGTGTTGCGTATCTATATTGATGCCGAACAAGGTATTACAATCGAAGATTGTGAGCGCGTTAGCCATCAGGTCAATGGGATTCTAGAAGTTGAAGACCCAATTAGCACTGCCTATTCATTAGAAGTGTCATCACCTGGTTTTGATAGGCCATTGTTCAAACAAAAAGATTTTGAACGGTTTGTCGGTGCTGAGGCAAAAATAGCAATGAAGTTACCGATACAAGGTCGTCGCAATTTTAAAGGCCAATTACATGGTTTTAGTGACGGTAATATTTTGATAAATGTAGATGGGGAGTTGTACGACTTACCATTAACAAAGATGGCTAAGGCGAGACTCGTCGCTTAAAAAAAAGTTACTATACTTGGTTAATAGAAATGTACAAACGGGTTAAGGTCTGTCGGATAAGACCATAGAGGTTGAAATGAACAATAAAGAAATTTTGCTAGTTGTAGATGCTGTCTCTAATGAAAAAGGAGTCAGTAAAGAGGTTATTTTTAATGCGATAGAGGCGGCACTCGTGATGGCGACGTGTAAAAAGCATGATATCGAATTAGATGCACATGTTGAAATCGACCGTGAAACAGGCGACTACAAAACATTTCGTCAATGGTTAGTGGTTGAAGATAGTGAAGAAGAGTTAGAAGAGCCAGAAGCGCAATTGACCTTATCCCAAGCACGTGAAAAGCAGAGCGATATAGAAGTCGATGGCTTCATTCGTGAACCGATGGGTTCGGTTGAGTTCGGTAGAATTGCAGCACAAATAGCAAAACAAGTGATCGTTCAAAAGGTTCGGGAAGCAGAACGGGCGCAAGTAGTACAACAATATCAAGAAAAGCTAGGCCAAATGGTTGGCGGTACCGTTAAGCGAGTCGAGCGTGGCAATATCACCGTAGACTTAGGTGGCAATGCTGAAGCGCTTATCCCGCGTGAAGAAATGGTGCCAAGGGAGAGTTTCCGTACTGGTGACCGTGTTCGAGGTTATTTGAAGGAAATTCGTCCAGATGGCCGTGGGCCACAATTGATTATCAGTCGTGTAGCACCAGAGCTACTAGTAGAGTTATTCAAATTAGAAGTACCAGAAATCAGTGATGGCTTGATTGCGATTAAAGGCGCAGCACGTGATCCTGGTCTACGGGCTAAAATTGCTGTTGAAGCGATGGAATTAAGAATTGATCCTGTCGGTGCTTGTGTTGGTATGCGTGGTTCACGTGTTCAAGCCGTGACCAATGAATTAGCCGGTGAGCGAGTCGATATTATTTTGTGGGATGAAGATCCTGCTCGTTTCGCAATTAATGCCTTGGCACCTGCGGAAGCGTTATCTATTGTTGTTGATGAAGAAGCACATAGCATGGACATTGCTGTTGATGATGAGCAATTGTCTCAAGCGATTGGACGCGGTGGTCAAAATGTGCGTTTAGCAAGCCAGTTATCAGGCTGGGACTTAAACATTATGTCAGCATCAGATGCTGATAAAAAAGCAGAAACAGAAATTAGTGCCTTAATTGAAGTGTTCAAGGAACAGTTAGGTGTCGATGAAGATGTCGCGTTAATTTTGGCCCAAGAAGGTTTCTCAGGCCTAGAAGAAATCGCCTATGTACCAGAGCAAGAAATGCTAGATATTGACGAGTTCGACGCGGGGATGGTTGCTGAATTACGTTCACGAGCACGGGATGTCTTGTTAACGAAAGCGATTGCCAAGGAAGAACAACTAGAGCCGGCACAAGATTTATTAAAGATGGAAGGCATAACGGAAGAGTTGGCTAAAGTATTAGCGAGCAAAGGGATTGCCACTATGGATGAATTAGCAGAACAATCCGTAGACGAACTGACAGAGATCGAGAGCATTGATGCTGAACAGGCGGCAACACTGATCATGAAAGCACGTGAATCGTGGTTTACAGATGAACAAACTGAAGCAGGGGAATAAGCAATGAGCGATATGAAGGTGAAAGACCTCGCTGCGACAGTTGGCGTAGAGCCAGAACGTCTGGTAGAGCAATTAACTGAAGCGGGAATCACGGTTTCCAAACCGACCGATAAAATTACCGAAGATCAAAAGCAAACATTATTAATGTTTTTGCAAAATCGCCATGGAAAAACCGCCGAAGGTGAAACCGCCTCGCCTAAAAAAATCACCCTGAAACGTAAATCAGTTAGTGAAATAAAATTGGGTGGTACTTCACGACATGGTGGCCGTAGCGTCAGTGTTGAAGTGAGAAAAAAACGCACTTATGTCAAACGAAGTGAAACAGATGACGTGCAAGCTGCAGCTGAAGAACTATTAAAACAAAAAGAAGCAGCAGAAAAAGCGGCAGCAGAAAAAGCAGCGGAAGAAGAAGCACAACGTCAGGAACAAGAAGACGCGAGGCATAAAGAGCAACAGCAGCTTGAGGTTAAGCAACAAATAGATGCTGAAGAAGCGGCCCGTGAAGCAGCAATCATTGAAGCAGCCGTTGAAGCAGAAAAACAAGCAGCTGAAGAAGCAAGACTAGCGGCAGAAGAAGAACAAAAAGCATTGGCAGAAGAAGCCAAATCGCCTAAAAAGAAAGTGGTTAAAAAGGCAGAGAAGCAGCTCAGTGCATCACAGAGAGCACATCAAAAATTAGAAGAAGCTGATGCCAAACGCCGTGCGGCAAATCTCGCACGTGTTGAAGCCGAGCGTGCCTTAAAAGAACGTAAACAAGCGCGTAAAGAAGAAGCTGAGTTAGAAAAAGAAAGAGCGAAAGCGAAAGCCATTGCCGATAAGTTAGCAAAAGAACAGAAAGAAGCGCGTGCCAAAGCAAAGGAAGCTAAGCCAGCAGAAGCACCCGCTAAAGAGAAAGCCGGTCGACGTGGTCAACGTTATGGCAAGAGTGATAATAATGAGCGTAAAGAACTTCATGTAAAAGATGGCAAAGGTCGTCGTAAGAAGAGGAAAGGCATGAACCAACAACGCTCAACTGCATTGATGGAAACGTCTTCAGAGCATGGTTTCTCAATGCCTACCGCGCCAGTCATACACGAAGTTAATGTCCCTGATACGATCAGTGTGTCGGATTTAGCACTGCGTATGTCAGTCAAAGCAGGTGAAGTGATTAAAGCCTTAATGGGCTTAGGCACAATGGCGACCATTAACCAAGTTTTAGACCAAGATACCGCCGTTATCGTCATTGAAGAAATGGGTCATATTGCCAAACCGGTTCAAGAAAACGAAATTGAATTATCACTACAAGCCAATGATGAAGAAGCTCGTGAAGGTGTGACAAGGGCGCCAGTCGTTACCGTGATGGGCCATGTAGATCATGGTAAAACATCGTTGTTAGATTACATTCGCCGGACCAAAGTTACCTCCGGTGAAGCGGGTGGTATTACACAGTATATTGGTGCGTATAAAGTAGAGACGAGTCGTGGGGAAATCACGTTCTTAGACACGCCTGGTCATGCGGCATTTACAGAAATGCGTTCTCGTGGTGCACAAGTAACGGATATTGTTATCCTTGCTGTTGCCGCCGATGATAGCGTCATGCCCCAAACGATCGAAGCGGTTCAACATTCAAAGTCTGCTAATGCGACGCTGATCGTTGCTATGAATAAGATGGATAAAGAAACGGCTAACCCTGATAAAGTGAAACAAGAGTTAGCTAATCATGATGTCATTCCTGAAGACTGGGGTGGCGATGTTCAATTTATCCCAGTGTCAGCATTAACAGGTCAGGGTATTGACGATTTATTAGATGCGATTTCATTGCAAGCAGAAGTGATGGAACTGACAGCACCTGAAACAGGGCCAGCAAAAGGGACCGTCATTGAGTCACGCTTAGATAAAGGTCGTGGCGTTATCGTGACCGTTCTGGTACAAAGTGGTACTTTGAAAAAAGGTGACATTGTTGTGGTTGGGCAAGAATATGGCCGTGTCCGCGCTATGTCTAATGATCGTGGTGAAAGTCTATCGGAAGCTGGAGCTTCAACACCCGTTGAATTGTTGGGCCTATCTGGTACACCTGCCTCAGGTGACGAATTACAAGTCGCTCCAGATGAACGAAAAGCACGTGAAATTGCACAATTCCGTCAAACTAAAGCACGCGAAACCAAAATGGCACAGCAACAAGCGGCCAAATTGGAAGACATGTTTAATAAGATGGAAAGCGGCGACGTTAAAACATTGAATATCGTTGTGAAAGCGGATGTCCATGGTAGTGCTGAGGCCGTTAGCCAAGGCTTAATAAAGCTCTCAACGGAACAAGTGAAAGTTCGCATTGTGTCATCAGGTGTCGGAGGTATTAATGAAACTGATGCACAATTAGCGGCATCCTCAGATGCAATTTTGGTTGGTTTCAACGTCCGTGCCGATAATACCGCACGTAGGGTTATTGCTGAAAAAGGCTTAGATGTACAATATTTTAGTATTATCTATGACTTGATTGATGTTGTAACACAAGCCATGACCGGCATGCTTGAACCGGTCTATAAAGAAGAAATTATCGGTCTAGCTCGGGTAGACGAAGTCTTTAGCTCACCAAAGTTTGGTGATATCGCAGGTTGCTTGGTCACGGAAGGTACCATAAAACGTGCTAACCCAATTCGAGTACTGCGTGATAATGTCGTGATTTATGAAGGCGAACTAGAATCATTACGTCGCTTCAAAGATGATGTCAATGAAGTCCAATCAGGTGTCGAATGTGGTATCGGTGTTAAGAACTACAAAGATGTGCAAGCAGGAGACCAAATTGAAGTCTTCGAACGCGTCTTGATGAAGCCAACTTTATAATGGCACAAGAGTTTAGCCGTACCAGTCGAATCGGGGAAGTCATCATGCGTGAATTGGCGCAGATGATTCAACAAGACTTATCGGATCCACGTGTTGGCATGGTGACTGTGTCACATGTGGATATCACATCAGATTTAAAGTATGCCAAAGTCTATGTGACACGGCTGAATGGTGTTGAATCAGAACACGATGTTGATGAGTGTATAGCGGGTCTAACCAACGCAGCAGGTTTCTTAAAACGAGGCATTGCCAAACGCGTTGAAATTAGAAGCATTCCAGAACTCCGTTTTCTCTATGATAAGTCATTAGAACATGGTTTTCATATGGATGAATTGATAGCAAAAGCTAACAAAGATCCAGCTGACGACTAAGCCAAGATGAGGCGTCGGAATAAAAAAGGTCGGAATATCACCGGTATTATCAATATTGATAAACCAACAGGCCGTAGCTCAAACCACATATTGCAGCAGGTTAAACGTTTATTTGATGCTAAAAAAGCGGGCCATACTGGCAGTTTAGATCCCTTAGCCACAGGTGTACTGCCCATTTGCTTAGGCGAAGCGACTAAATTATCAGCCTATTTACTAGATGGTGACAAGCGTTATCATGTGACATGCCAACTGGGCGTTATTACTGATAGTGGTGATTCTGATGGTAATGTAGTAAAAGCGCTCTCGATTCCACTTATTACGGAACAAAGCTTACTCAATATCATTGAGCGATTTAAAGGTGAGCACCAACAAGTCCCACCGATGTACTCCGCTTTAAAGTATAAAGGTCAACCACTTTATAAGTTAGCAAGACAAGGCATTGAAGTAGAAAGGAAACCACGTAATATAAAAATTTATGATATTGCATTGCTCTCCTTCACGTCCGACAGCTTCACACTGGATGTGTCTTGCAGCAAAGGTACTTATATTAGAACCTTAGTCGAAGACATTAGCCATGCACTCGAAACGGGTGGTCATGTCACGATGCTCCGTCGCGTCGCGTCCGCAGGTTATGACATAAGCAGCGCAGTATCTATAACAGAACTAGAGTTATTAGCAGAACAGGGGCTGGCAGCGTTAGACAGGGTGTTATTACCATCAGAAAATGCATTACCGACTTGGCCAAGTGTCACAATCGATGATCATCAAGTCCTGGCTTTAAGACTGGGCCAAACCGCTCATGTCGCAGGCACATTTCAAAGCGCACAAATTCGCTTATTTGATCAGAAAAATGACTTTTTAGGTCTGGGTGAAATGACCGAAAGTGGTACTATTTCACCGAAGCGGGTTTTTGTTGTTGAGGAAACGTCGTAAGACCCTTGTTTATAAAATAGAAACTAGGTAGAATTTCCGCCTTTAATTGGTTGGATACATTGGTCTGGATAGGCTGAGGTAATCCAGAATTTAGCTAGTAGGATTAACCTACAAAAAAGTTGGAGTTGTTGATGTCATTATCACTAGAACAAACAAAAGAAGTTATCGAAAAATACAAACGTTCTGAAACCGATACCGGTTCAGCAGAAGTACAAGTTGCTTTACTGACAACACGTATCGCAGATTTAGCCGAGCATTTCAAAGATAACGCTCACGATCATCATTCTCGCCAAGGCCTATTAAAAATGGTCAGTGGTCGTCGAAAAATGTTGGATTACTTGAAAAAGAAAGATATTACCCGTTACCGTGACTTGATTGCAAGCCTAGGCTTACGTCGCTAGGCTTTGTTAATTATGAAGTTAACTGAACAACAAACCGACTGCTCAATAATAGATGAGTCAGGTTTAAAGTTTTAAAAAATGCCTCTGGAACAATGTGTTTCAGGGGCATTTTTGTTAGAAAAATGAAATGCGACGGAATAGGCCGTTCGTATAGACAGTCAGAATAAAGGAAAGAAACAGTGAATTCAGTAAAAAAGACAGTTCAATACGGTGAACATAGTCTCAGTCTAGAAACCGGGAAAGTTGCACGCCAAGCCGGTGGTGCAGTGATTGCGAGTTTAGGCGAAACATCTGTCATGGTGACAGTGGTCGGTAAAAAATCAGTAAAACCTGGCCAAGACTTTTTTCCTTTAACCGTTAACTATCAAGAAAGAACTTACGCTGCGGGTAAAATCCCAGGTGGGTTCTTCAAACGTGAAGGTCGACCAAGTGAGAAAGAAACGCTCACATCACGTTTAATTGATCGTCCGTTACGTCCATTATTCCCAAAAGGCTTTTTAAACGAAGTCCAAGTGATTGCAACAGTGGTGGCACTTGATCCAGCAATTGACCCAGATATTCCAGCCATGATTGGTGCTTCAGCAGCATTAGCGATATCAGGTATCCCATTCAGTGGACCTATTGCCGGTGCACGCGTTGGTTATATCGATGGTAACTACATTTTAAACCCAAGCAAAGATCAGCTTAAAGAAAGTCAATTAGACTTAGTGGTTGCCGGTACTGATTCTGCTGTATTAATGGTTGAATCAGAAGCGTCTGAGCTACCAGAAGAAGTCATGTTAGGGTCTGTTATGTTCGGTCATGAACAATTACAAACGGCCATTAAATTAGTTTCTGAGTTAAAAGCAGAAGCGGGTAAAGAAGCATGGGATTGGACTGTACCAGAAAAAGATCCTGCTATTTATGCTGCCGTTAAAGAGAATGCTTTTGCAGGTATCGAAGAAGCCTATGCTATCGGCGACAAAATGGTTCGCCAAGATGAATTAGCCACAATTTGTGATGCAGCGGTTGAAGCACTGGCTGGCGAAGAAGCGGAGTTATCTGCTGATGATGTTAAAGATGCATTTTCTAAATTAGAAAAAGAATTAGTTCGCGGTCGTATTATTGCTGGCGAACCACGTATTGACGGTCGTGATACAGCAACAGTACGTCAAGTGACTGTTGAAACAGCGGTATTACCACGTGTTCATGGTTCTGCCTTGTTCACACGTGGCGAAACACAAGCGGTTGTCGTTGCAACATTGGGTGCAGAACGCGATGCACAAACAATTGATGCTGTCGAAGGTGAATACCGCGACCGTTTCATGTTGCATTATAATTTCCCTCCATTCTGTGTTGGTGAAACGGGCTTTGTTGGTTCTCCAAAACGCCGTGAAATTGGCCATGGTAAATTGGCGAAGCGTGGTATTCAAGCCGTGATGCCGTCTGCTGAAGAATTTCCATATGTCGTTCGTGTCGTATCCGAAATTACAGAGTCAAATGGCTCAAGCTCAATGGCATCAGTTTGTGGTACCAGTTTGGCATTAATGGATGCGGGTGTCCCGATTAAAGCACCTGTTGCCGGTATTGCGATGGGCTTAATTAAAGAAGACAGTGGTTATGCTGTCTTGACTGATATCTTAGGTGATGAAGATCATCTTGGTGATATGGACTTTAAAGTAGCGGGTACTGATAAAGGTATCACTGCACTGCAAATGGATATCAAGATTGAAGGCATTAACGAAGAAATCATGCGTACGGCATTAGCCCAAGCACGTGATGGTCGTTTAACGATTCTTGAAACGATGAATGCTAATCTCGCAGCGCACCGTCAAGAAATGTCTGAGTTTGCACCACGTATTATTACGATCAAGATCAATTCAGATAAGATTCGCGATGTTATCGGTAAAGGTGGTGCAACAATTCGTGCTTTAACTGAAGAAACAGGCGCGACAATCGATATCCAAGATGATGGCACAGTCATGATTTTCTCTTCTGATTACAATGCAGGACAAGACGCATTACATCGTATTGAGCAAATTACAGCCGAAGTGGAAGTGGGCAAAATTTACCAAGGAACTGTTGCAAAATTAATGGACTTTGGTGCCTTTGTAACAATCCTACCTGGTAAAGATGGGCTTGTTCATATTTCACAAATATCAGATGAACGCGTTGAAAATATCAGCGATAAATTATCTGAAGGTGACAGTATTAAAGTGAAAGTATTAGAAGTCGACCGCCAAGGCCGTATTCGTTTAAGTATGAAAGCAGTCAACGAAGAAAGTGAAGACTAAACGACAATAAGAAAAAATAAAAAAGCCCCGAACTATCGGGGCTTTTTTATATCTGAGAAAAATATATATAAAATAGGGACAGTCCTAGTTAACGACCCAAGTTCATCTTTAACCCACTGATTCAACTGTTTTAATTGAAGCTTTGGGTCACTGTTGTTAAATCGCCATCTACATTCCTTCAAAAATAGATGGAAATGGGCTTTTGGAACACCGTCGTAGCACTACAAGGAACGATGCGATAGCGCGTAAGTCGTGCGAGCGGCCAGTAGGCGTTGTTCATTACAGCCTCTTTCGTCGCGTAGCGAAGAATAGTGCAGTCATGACATCCTCACTCCGCCAGTCGCTTGAGCGCCGATGCGCAGCGAGGTGACGAGGAGGTCTGGTGATCATGGTCGTCGTCGAACGAAGTGGCATTAAACCAGGGATGGATTAATTCTTTATCGAGTACGACGACACGCTGGTAAATTAACGCATATGACGTTTAGCTTGATTCCAAAAAATCTCAATGCCATTAATATGATGATGCTTGCTTGCAAAAAGTTTACGATGGTTAATTCGAGCGTGTTTAAACTCTGAGACATCCAGTGCGTTATAGCCTCCCTAAGTGTCGGCATAAACAAGGCTATCCGGCTTCACACCTTACCCTTGCGCTTTAATAAGCCCAAGACGGGGACTTGGCCTCCCGCTCCACGTCCACGTTGTCCTTTAGGTCTGCCACCCAAGTATGATTGATCAGCGTCGACCTCAGCATCCAGT
>SCLF01289087.1:0-15118 GCA_004367975.1 Mesochordaeus erythrocephalus
TCGTAATCGTTGACAATAATAACGAGCTGTAGATTGGTTGATCTCAATTAAACTCGCAGCTGTTCGAGCAGTTGCGCCGGCAATAAAGAGTGGAATGAGCTGACGTTGTTTATACCAACTTAATCTGCTTTTTCTCATTCTGCCATCCTAGATTATTTTACTTATCTAGGACTGCCCTTAAAAATAATTAACTTAGTGTAAGTAGATTAAGCTATCATTTCACCTTTAGACTAATAACGATAGTAATGGCGTTTCGTAGCAGAATTAAAAAGGGCAGCAATTGGATTTCGCAAAACTCTTTATCATTGGATTAATTCTTATTGTTGCATTCTGTTTATTCAGAGCGCTATATTTTATGATCAGCGTTAAGGGTAAAAAGCAAGCGGATGGGGTCGCCAATTTTTTAACATTGCGGGTCACATTTTCTGCCGTTCTTATCGCTTTTCTCGTCTTAGCGAATTATAATGGTTGGATTGAATTCCATGGTCCGTATCAAGATCCAAGGCTCGTTCAACAAATTGAACAAAACCAACAAGCCGCAGAAAAAGTAAAGTCAGCTCCGGAATAATACGCGTATTATCCCGGCGTGGATCATTGTTTAAGCTGCCAGAGCAGCCCTGTGTTCGGTCATTAAATCAGCCGGTGTTTTAAAGTCCAGGTATTTTCTTGGTCGAGTATTTAAGCGTTTCACCGCGCGCCTTACTTCTCTCTGGTCGACTTTTTGAAGTCTGTCTTTTTTGGGGAAATATTGTCGAAGCAGACCATTGCTGTTCTCGTTCAAACCTCGCTCCTATGAACGGTACGGATGAACAAAGTAAACGTCTGCTTCTAGCGCCTTACTGATTTTGTCAGGGTAAGAAATTCTTTCCCATTATCCGCTGTAATGGTATGTACGCTCACTCCGTCAGTCGCTTGAGAGCCGATGGGTAGCGAGGTGACGAGGAGGTCGGTGATCATGGTTGTCGTCGAACGGAGTGGAATTAAACCAGGGGTGGATTAATGCTTTATCGAGTACGACGACACGCTGGGATTTCCATCGGTTAAATGGAAACTCTTGAATTTAGAGAAGTTTAAAACGGAAAACCCAGAAACTTATCAGCAGCAATTGAGTAAGCTGGACAAGGTTCTGGCGCAAGAATGTATGGCGTGGCGCTTATTCTGTAGAATAGTGCGCTTTTTAGCCCCTAAGGGGCTAACTTTATAAACAAGTATAAATTTAAGTACAAATTAGGATTTTGAAGGTATGGGTGATAGAAATTTTGTCAATGAAATCAACAAGAGACGTACGTTTGCAATCATCTCGCACCCCGATGCCGGTAAGACGACCATTACCGAAAAACTATTGTTGTTCGGCGGTGCGATCCAAATGGCGGGCAGCGTGAAATCACGTAAAACCGATCGCCATGCAACGTCAGATTGGATGGAAATGGAAAAAGAAAGGGGGATTTCTGTCACATCGTCAGTAATGCAGTTCCCGTACAAAGATCGTGTAGTGAACCTGCTCGATACACCAGGCCATGCCGATTTTTCAGAAGATACATATAGAACATTAACAGCCGTAGATTCCGCTTTGATGGTGATAGATAGTGCCAAAGGTGTTGAGCAACGTACGATTAAATTAATGGAAGTGTGTCGTCTGCGTGATACACCGATCCTGACCTTTATTAATAAATTGGATAGGGAAGGGCGCGATCCAATTGACGTTCTAGATGAAATTGAAGACATTCTCAATATCCAATGCGCGCCGATCACTTGGCCAATTGGTATGGGTAAAAATTTCAAAGGCATATTCCATCTCCTTAAAGACAGCGTGCATATCTTTGAGCCACACAGTAGTGATATTGGTGAGGCGATTGAAGGAATAGATAATCCGCGCTTAGATGAATTATTTGGTGATTTAGCCGAAGAGTTACGTGAAGAGATTGAACTGGTCCGTGGCGCGAGTCATGAGTTTAACTTAGACAAATTCCTAGCGGGTGAATTGTCTCCGACCTTTTTTGGCAGTGCAATGAACAACTTTGGTATCACTGAGCTCATGGATTCTTTCGTTGAATATGCACCGATGCCACAATCACGCGAGACTAAAACGCGAGTTGTTGAAGCTAAAGAGCAACCTTTTAGCGGCTTTGTGTTTAAAATCCAAGCCAATATGGATCCGAAACACCGTGATAGAGTCGCTTTCTTACGCGTTTGTTCCGGCCAATATAAAAAGGGTATGAAACTACGTCAGACGAGAACAGGCAAAGACGTCACCATTGCTAACGCTGTGACCTTTATGGCCGCCGAGCGAGCACAAGCAGAAGATGCTTGGCCAGGTGATATCTTAGGTTTACATAATCATGGCACCATTCAGATCGGTGATACCTTCACCGAAGGTGAAGACATCCAATTTACTGGAATTCCCTATTTTGCGCCGGAGTTATTTCGTCGGGTTCGCCTAAAAGATCCTTTAAAGACCAAAGCATTGTTGAAGGGACTACAGCAACTGAGTGAAGAAGGCGCAACGCAATTATTTAGACCACTAGATAATAATGATCTGATTCTCGGCGCTGTCGGCGTTCTGCAGTTTGATGTCGTGGTACATCGACTAAAAGGGGAATACAAGGTCGATTGTGCATATGAGCCGGTACAAGTACATACTGCCCGATGGATCTATTGTGAAGATGACAAGATACTTGACGAGTTCAAACGAAAAGCGTCACAAAATTTGGCTTTAGATGGTGCTGGTGGACTGACTTATATTGCAACAACACGAGTCAATCTTGATTTAACCATGGAACGTTGGCCAGATATTGAGTTTAAGTCAACGCGCGAACATACAGACCTTAAGTAACGACTTGCTTTTTTAACGCCATCTCAAGCAGAATACTAATAGGTTCAGTTAAAACATAAGGTAGGTCGATGAGAGTAAGTTCGGTAATGAAAAATAAAAGTAGGTCAGTGATCACGTTGTCACCAGCTGACACACTTGATCAAGCGGTGTCTCTCATGATGGATCATCGCATTGGTTCAATATCGATTGTAGACTTCAATAATTTGGTAGGAATACTATCTGAACACGACCTATTGCGTGTCCTACACGAAGGTTTAGATCAGTCATTGGCCAATATCACGGTCAAAGCTGCCATGACACTAAACCCGATTACTTGCGATCCAGAAGATTCATTAGAAGCAGCGATGACCTTAATGGTGGATCACGATATCCGCCATTTACCCGTTGTTGATAAAGGTAAGTTAGAAGGCATGTTATCGATTACAGATATTGTGGAAGAGCTACTGAAAAAAGCGAAATTTGAGAATAAGTTACTTAAAAATTATATTCAGAATTGGCCAGAAGAGAGTGCAGAATAATATTGCTACTTCTAAGCGCTTTCTAAAATGGCATTTTGTTCGACTTTTAGATTATTTTCTGTTGCAAAGTCAATCAGGAAATCAAATAACATCTCATCATCATGTTCAAGTGAAGCCTCAATGACCACACACTTAACACCCTCGATGGATGCCAAGGCAACGCAGGGATGAAAGGTAATACGTCGATTTTTATCGTAACTGGCAACAGCACCGCATAGGCGTTCAGCCCAGTCGCTTGGACGAAACTTTCGACCATCTTGTGTGAGTCCGTGGAGAATAACTTTTGTCGCTGTTGACATCTTGCATGCCCAAAAAAAGATAGCTAATTAAGAATATGCCGTATTTTACGGCATTTTTTATATCAAGATCTGTGATTAATGCATCTAATTTTTAATAAGGACAAATTTTAGCCGAGAATTGGACTAATGAAGGGGTAAAGACATGATGATGAATGCATTTAAAAGAGGAATGATGGGTTTAGGATTACTGCTTGTGCTAGTGCTAATAGCAAGATTAGTGCTATTCAAAGGACCAATTCAACCACCACAAGCGCTACCAAACAGTCCAATTATTGATATGCATGTCCATATAGCCGGTTTAGGCTATGGCGACAGTGGCTGTTTTGTAGCTGACGTGATGAAGGACAGCTATAAGTTTGACTACTATCTTGGCGCATTTGGTGTTAATGAAGCGCTATTAAAGCAGTATGGCGATCAGGTATTGGTTAAGCGTTTGGCAAAAACGGTTGATGAAGCCGCCAATATTGATGGTATCGTGATTTTAGCGTTGGATGGCGTAGTCAACGAACACGGTGAGTTAGATCGTGACAAAACCCAAGTTTATATTCCAAACGACTATGTCGCTAAACAAGCGCGTTTATATCCGAACATACATTTTGGTGCCAGCATTAACCCATATCGACACGATGCTTTAGCCCAGTTAGAACAAGTTAAACAGCAAGGGGCTAAGTTAATTAAATGGATTCCCAATATTCAACATATCGATCCGAGCGATAGTCGAATAACAGATTTTTATTTGAAAATGAAAGCGCTTAACTTACCGCTATTAAGCCATGCTGGCCAAGAGCGTTCTTTTTCAGATGCCATGGATGAATATGGTGACCCAAAGCGGTTAACGCTACCGTTATCACTTGGCGTTAAAGTGATTGCAGGTCATATAGCGACAACGGGGGAAAGTCATGGTGAAGATAACTACCAACGAATTCTAACCTTGTTTGAAGAATACCCAAATCTTTACACCGATATTTCCAGCCTTACCCAAATCAATAAACTAGGCTATATCAACAAAGCGATTGTGGAGCCAAGATTAAAAGGTCGTTTGGTGTATGGCAGTGACTTTCCATTGGTTAATATGGCCTTAGTGTCACCGTATTACTTCCCGTTAAATCTAACCTTTGAGCAAATGTGGTCCCTGTCTAGAATAGATAATCCATTTGAGCGTGATGTGGCCTTAAAGCAGGCATTAGGTTTGCCGAGTGCTATTTTTGCACGCAGTGCGTCACTATTGGATATAAGTCCATAGAATGAAGGTGATTGACATGGAAAATCAGTGAATGAAAAAAGATTAAGTTAAAACACCATTCAGTGATTTAGATCAGCCAGAAAAGCCCGTATAATGAGCTGTTTCGTCAACTAAGAGCAATGAGATCATTTGTGGCCGATTACAAACATACCTTAAACCTGCCAGCAACAAAATTTCCAATGAAAGCGGGGTTGCCTAACCGCGAACCATTGATATTAAAACATTGGCAGGACATTAACCTTTATCAGAAAATGCGGGATAATGCCAAAGGCAAACCCACATTTATTTTGCATGATGGTCCCCCGTATGCGAATGGCGATATTCATATTGGTCATGCGGTTAATAAAATTCTCAAAGACATTATTTTAAAATCAAAGACCTTATCGGGCTTGGATACTCCCTATGTGCCCGGCTGGGATTGTCATGGTTTACCTATTGAGCTTAATGTTGAAAAGAAAATCGGTAAACCTGGTGTTAAAGTATCCGCCAGTGAATTTAGGAAAGCCTGCCGGAACTATGCTCAAAAGCAAGTTGATGGCCAACGTGAGGATTTTAAGCGATTAGGCATCCAAGCAGAATGGGATAATCCTTATCTCACGATGGATTTCAGTTTCGAAGCTGATACCATTCGCACATTAGGCGAAATTGTTAAACAAGGTCACCTACACCAAGGGGTTAAGCCCGTTCATTGGTGTGTTGATTGTGGTTCTGCATTAGCTGAAGCGGAAGTGGAGCACGAAGACAAAACATCACCTGCGATTGACGTCCGTTTTAACGTTGTTGACCAAGCCGCTTTTGAACAAGCATGTGGTGGTCAAGGCCAAGGCATTATCAGTGTACCAATCTGGACGACAACACCTTGGACATTACCCGCTAATGAAGCGATATCGCTTAACCCAGAATATGACTATGTGTTATTACAATGTGGTGACGAGCGTCTCTTACTGGCGGAAGCGTTGTATGAAAGTGCATTAGAACGCTATGGCATGACGGGTAAAATCATTGCACGCTGCAAAGGTGAAGCATTAGAAAACCTACAGTTACAGCATCCATTTTACGATAAACAAGTGCCAATTATTCTCGGTGACCATGTCACAGCAGAAGCGGGTACTGGCGCAGTCCATACCGCACCTGGCCATGGTCAAGATGATTTCACAGTTGGGCTGAAATATCAGCTAGCAGTGAATAATCCTGTTGGCGCCAATGGCTGTTTCCTACCCGAAACCGAATTTTTTGCAGGCGAATCTGTTTTTAAAGCTAACCCCAATGTGATTGCCTTATTAGAAGAAAAAGGCGCCTTGCTTAAACACATCGATATCGATCATAGTTATCCACATTGCTGGCGTCACAAGAGCCCAATTATCTTCCGGGCGACACCGCAGTGGTTTATTAGCATGGATCAAAAGGGGCTACGTAAAGCAGCCGAACAAGCAATCAACGATACGACGTGGATGCCTGATTGGGGCCAAAAGAGAATTGAAGGCATGGTGGAAGGGCGACCGGATTGGTGTATTTCCCGCCAGCGTACATGGGGCGTGCCAATTCCGTTATTTGTACACCAACAAACGGGCGAATTACATCCAAAAACCCAAACGTTAATGGAACAAGTTGCCTTACAAGTAGAGCAACAAGGTATCGATGCTTGGTTCGATATGGAAACCAGTGAGTTATTGGGTGATGAAGCGGCTGATTATGAAAAAGTCTCGGATACCCTTGATGTTTGGTTTGATTCTGGTGTATCTCATGCTTGCGTATTAGCTCGCCGTGACTATTTAAACCGACCTGCTGATCTCTATTTGGAAGGCAGTGACCAACATCGTGGCTGGTTCCAATCGTCATTATTAACGTCAGTGGCTTCAACAGGAAAAGCACCTTATAAAGCGGTGTTAACGCATGGTTTTACGGTTGATGCCAATGGCATGAAAATGTCGAAATCAAAAGGCAATGTGATTGCACCACAAAAAGTGGTGAACAACTTAGGTGCCGATATTATTCGCCTCTGGGTCGCATCAGCAGATTACACCGCTGAAATGAATGTCTCAGACGAGATTCTTAAGCAAACGGCTGATTCGTATCGCCGTATTCGTAATACTGCCCGTTATTTGCTATCGAATTTATCAGACTTTAATCCTGTAACCGACAGTGTAGCTGTTGAAGACATGTTGGCGCTTGATCAATGGGCAGTTGATAGGGCATATCATACTCAACAAGATATTCTTGCTGCCTATGATAGTTATCAGTTCCACACTATCTATCAAAAAGTGCATAACTTTTGCGCCAATGAAATGGGTAGCTTGTTTTTAGACATCACAAAAGACCGGCAGTACACCATGAAAGAAGATAGTGTCGGCCGACGTTCAACGCAAACGGCGATGTATCATATCTTAGAAGCATTAACGCGCTGGGTCGCCCCAATTTTAAGCTTCACGGCAGATGAGTTATGGCAACATTTACCGGGCGAGCGTAATGAGTCGGTCATGTTAAACGCGTGGTATGACCAATTAACGCCATTATCAGAAACGGCTGAATTGGACGTCGCATTTTGGAACCAATTGTTTACAGTTCGTGATGCGGTATCCAAACAGCTTGAAGCCTTACGTAATGAGGGTAAAATCAAAGGGGGCTTAACAGCAGAAATCAGTTTATATGCTGACGCGCCTTTGAAAGCGATACTGGATAAAGTTGAGTCAGAATTAAAATTCGTTTTAATTACGTCTAAAGTGACTTTATTGTCAATGAATGACAAACCCAATGAGGCGGTTGACAGTGAGTTAGCTGACTTAGCACTATTAGCTGTGCCAACCGAGTATGCACGTTGCGATCGTTGTTGGCATCAAACAGTAGAGGTGGGACAAGACGAAACACATCCTGAACTCTGTGGTCGTTGTATTGATAATATTGATGGCAAAGGTGAACAACGTCACTATGCGTAAGGGCGGCAAAAAATGCTGAAGTACCTTACGATTTCAGTCGTCGTTATTACGCTTGATCAAGTGACAAAATGGCTGATGGTGTCATGGTTATCGCTGTATGAAACGGTTGTCATTATGCCTTACTTTAATTTAACGATGGCCCATAACTATGGCGCGGCATTTAGCTTTTTAGCCCAAGCAGGAGGGTGGCAGCGTTGGTTCTTTATTGTCCTTGCAATTGTTATTAGTACTGTTTTATTAGTCTGGTTAACGAAACTAAAACCACATGCAAAATTAGAAGCGATTTCATTAAGCCTAATTCTCGGTGGGGCTATCGGCAATGTGATTGATCGTATTGTCTATGGTTATGTAATTGATTTTCTGGATGTTTATATCGGCACCAGTCATTGGCCCGCCTTTAATGTGGCAGACTCAGCAATTTGTGTTGGTGCCGTTTTGTTGATTCTAGATAGTTTTAAATCAGAGCCCGAGTCGCAGACATCATGAATGCGTGTGATCATGCGTTACCTAATATTAACGCCATCAAGCCTTACCAACCGGGCAAACCGGTTGAGGAGCTAGAGAGGGAACTGGGCATTAGCAATATCATTAAACTGGCCTCAAATGAGAATCCATTAGGTCCGTCAGACGTGGTCTTAACGGCGATAGAGCAGGCAGTTAAAGGCCTGACACGCTATCCAGATGGCAATGGCTTTGTCTTAAAGGCCGCTTTAGCTGGGCATTACCAGTTAGAAACTGATCAAGTCACCTTGGGTAATGGCTCGAATGATGTTTTAGAGTTACTAGCGCGGACATTTGTATCGCCAGCGGATGAAGTGATTTTCTCGCAATATGCGTTTGCTGCTTATCCTCTCGTCACACAAGCGATCGGCGCTAAAGCAGTCATTGCACCGTCGCGTGACTTTGGCCATGATTTAGATGCTATGACCACGTTAGTTAGTGATAAAACAAAACTGATTTTTATTGCCAACCCGAATAATCCAACGGGCTCAGCATTATCGCCAGAGCAGATTGATGCTTTTCTACAGCAAATACCCGAATCGGTCATTGTGGTGCTAGATGAAGCTTATGTTGAATATACAACGCAAACCACCAATAGCATTGAATGGCTAGCAAATTATCCTAATTTAGTGATCACTAGAACCTTTTCAAAAGCTTATGGTTTAGCAGCGTTAAGAGTAGGCTATAGCTTATCTTCTCCTGATATTGCAGATCTATTAAATCGTATTAGACAACCGTTCAATGTGAATAGTCTGGCTTTAGCAGCGGCGTCGTCAGCATTAGCAGATCAAGCTTATATTGACCAAACGAAACAGCTCAATGAAGCAGGGTTAAAGCAGTTTAAGAAAGGTTTTGAACAGTTGGGCCTAGGATTTATTCCTTCCAAAGGTAATTTTATTACCGTTGATGTTGAAACTAATGCTGAACCTGTTTTCCAATCATTATTACAGCAAGGTGTCATTGTCAGACCCATTGCCAATTATGGTCTGCCATATCATTTGCGTATTAGCATTGGACTAGCAGCAGAAAACCAGCGTTGTCTCGATGCGTTAGCGGTTGCTTTGGAGCAAACGACAGATGATTAACCGTTTAGCGATTATTGGCGTTGGCCTGATTGGTGGTTCGCTCTCTTTGGCTTTGAAAAAAGCAGGGAAAGTAACCGAAGTGGTAGGGTTTGCTAGAAATGAAGACACCCGGCAGCAAGCCTTATCCCTTGGTTTAATTGATCGTGCTGCTCTTTCTATTGAAGATGCTATTACGGATGCAGATGTAGTTGTGCTTGCTGTACCAATGGGCGCGATGGCCAAAGCATTAACCGATATTGCACCCCATTTAACAGATAAAATGGTCGTCACGGATGCTGGCAGTAGCAAAGCGCAAGTCGTTGAAGCGGCTGTCGCTATACTGGGTGAGAAAGTCAGCCAATTTGTACCGGGACATCCTATTTCCGGTACAGAAAAAAGCGGCCCTTCTGCGGCATTTCCGGAACTTTATCAGAATCATAAAGTCATTTTAACGCCACTAACGCAGACTGATTCAGCAGCATTAAAAACAGTCCAGACCATGTGGCTCGATGCAGGAGCTGATGTGTCTGAAATGACAGTACAACATCACGATTTGGTGTTGGCAGCGACGAGTCATTTACCGCATTTATTAGCGTTTAACTTAGTGGGGTTATTAGCACAGAGCGATGACGTTGACGATGTATTACGTTTTGCAGCTGGCGGCTTTAGAGATTTTTCGCGTATTGCGTCAAGTGACCCAGTGATGTGGCGGGATATTTGTCTCAGCAATAATGAAGCGATTTTAGGGTTGTTGAAGCAATATCAACAACAAATGACAGAGATTGAGCAAGCCTTACAGCAACAAGATGGTGACTATTTGATGGATTTATTTCAACGCGCCAAACAAGCAAGGGACACCCGGTTTGATGAACCGGAATGAACTAATATCTAAAGTAAATAACAATGAACTGTGATCAAATGGAATTTGAGACAAGTGGGGTTTAAAACAGCGTGAGTGGACAGCAGCAAAAACAATATATTGTTCAACCGGGCGGGAAACTGACAGGTGAACTGCGTGTGCCAGGTGATAAATCTATCTCGCATCGGTCAATTATGCTCGGTGCAATCGCAGAAGGCGTGACACAAGTTACTGGCTTTCTCGAAGGTGAAGATGCTTTGGCGACATTAACCGCATTCAGAGAAATGGGCGTTAAGATTGAGGGGCCAGAAGAGGGGCGTGTCACTGTTCATGGTGTTGGGATGAATGGATTAACATTACCAGAAGATGCCTTAGATTTAGGCAACTCGGGTACATCGATACGACTATTGAGTGGACTATTAGCTGGACAGAACTTCAATACTGTTCTGAAAGGGGATAGTTCGCTCGCAAAACGTCCAATGGGAAGAGTCATAGATCCACTGGCTAAAATGGGTGCAGTGATTGGCAGCCATGAAGGTAAGTTACCGTTACATGTGCAAGGTGGAAACGCCCTATATGCCATTGCCTATGAATTACCAATGGCCAGTGCTCAAGTAAAATCCTGCTTATTACTAGCGGGGATGTATGCTAAGGGAAAAACAACCATTGTTGAACCCGCACCAACCCGTGACCATTCGGAACGGATGCTCTCAGGTATGTCTTACCCGATAGAAGTTGATGGCAACAAAGTGACTATTGAGGGGGGAGGTAAGCTTATAGCAATAGATATCGACGTTCCATCTGATATCTCATCCGCGGCCTTTTTCATTGTTGGAGCAGCGATCGCCCCTGGTTCTGATATTACTTTACGTCATGTCGGTATTAATCCAACACGCATTGGTGTGATTAATATTTTAAAAGGAATGGGTGCGGATATCACATTGAGTAATGAAGCGGTAACAGGAGGGGAACCTGTTGCTGATATTCATGTTCGTTATGCATCACTAAAAGGCATTAAGATTCCTGTTGATCAGGTGCCATTAGCCATTGATGAATTCCCTGCAATTTTCATTGCAGCGGCTTGTGCAGATGGTCAAACTATCTTAACAGGTGCTGAAGAATTACGGGTAAAAGAAAGTGATCGTATTCAAGCCATGGCAGATGGGCTCACAATTCTAGGTATCGATGCCTTAGCAACTGAAGACGGCATTATCATCGAAGGCGGCACCATTGGCTCAGGGGAAGTCGATAGTTTGGGCGATCATCGTATTGCAATGTCACTTGCCATCGCAGGCCTACAAGCGGGCGGGACTATTGTGGTTAAAGACTGTGCCAACGTTGCAACATCATTCCCTAACTTTGTTGAGCTAGCTTCAACGTCAGGCTTAGTACTAGATGAATTAGATGGTTAATATTCCTGTCCTAACCATCGATGGACCCAGTGGCTCAGGTAAGGGCACGGTTGCACAACGTATGGCAAAAGAATTAGGTTGGCATTACCTAGACAGTGGTGCTTTATATCGCGTATTAGCGCAAGCAGCCATAAAACATGAGATTGACTTAACGAATGAGCCTGTTGTTGCCGAGATGGCACAACATTTAGACGTAGAGTTTGTCGTCAAAGAAGACACATTAACGGTCTTATTAGAGGGGCAAGATGTTAGCACCCTAATTCGGTCAGAGAAGGCGGGTAATGCGGCATCGAAAGTCGCGGCGCTACCACAAGTACGTAGTGCGTTGTTGGCGCGTCAGCATGGCTTTAGGCAAGCGCCGGGATTGGTAACCGACGGCCGAGATATGGGTACGGTGGTGTTTCCTGATGCACGCTATAAAGTATTTTTGAATGCCAGTGCCGAAGAACGTGCAAAAAGAAGACATAAGCAGTTGAAAGAAAAAGGAATTGAGAGTAACCTAGCTGGTCTTGTCACAGAGATTTCCGAGCGAGACCAACGAGATACTCAGCGAACAGTAGCGCCATTACAACCTGCTGACGACGCTATGCAGTTGGATTCTACCCGTTTAGGGATTGATGATGTATTTCATCGTGTCAGAGCAATATGTGCTGACAGATAATTTAGGTGCTTACTTTTAAACATTTCTAAGAGTAAGCTTTTTTTACTTCCTGCGTGAGCAGGACTTTTAGGGCGATTCTGCTACTTGAGCAGAGTCAAGGGTATAAATAATGAGCGAAAGCTTTGCTGAACTCTTTGAAGAGAGTCTAAATTCCACACCAATGCAAACAGGTAAAATCGTATCAGGCATGGTTGTAAGTGTCGGTTCCGATGTCGTGATGGTCAATGCTGGTTTAAAATCAGAAGGCGCCATCCCACTTGAAGAATTCCAAAATGAAAAAGGTGAAGTCACTGTTGTTGTCGGCGACATTGTTGACGTTGCATTAGAAACATTAGAAGACGGTTTCGGTGCCACACAATTATCACGTGAAAAAGCCAAAGCGGCAGAAGCATGGATCAAACTTGAACATGCGTTTGAAGCAAACGAAACTGTCAGGGGTGTTATGACAGGTAAAGTGAAAGGTGGTTTCACTGTTGAATTGGAAAATGTACGTGCATTCTTACCGGGTTCATTGGTTGATGTTCGTCCAATTCGTGATACATCGCATTTGGAAGGCAAAGAGCTTGAGTTCAAACTGATCAAATTAGATCGCCCTCGCAATAACATCGTTGTTTCTCGCCGTGCCATCATGGAAGCAGAAAACAGCGTTGAACGTGATGCACTTCTAGAAGAATTAGAAGAAGGCAAAAACGTCAAAGGTGTTGTTAAAAATCTTACTGACTACGGTGCATTCGTTGATCTGGGTGGTATCGATGGTCTATTACATATCACTGATATGGCATGGAAACGTGTTAAACATCCATCTGAAGTCGTCAATATCGGTGACGAAATTGAAGTACAAGTATTGAAATTTGATAAAGAGCGTGAACGCGTCTCTTTAGGCCTGAAACAAATGGGCGACGATCCTTGGAAGGATATTGCACACCGTTACCCGAACAGCAGTCGGATTCAAGGTAAAGTCACTAACATTGCTGACTACGGTTGCTTCGTTGAAATAGAAGATGGCGTTGAAGGTCTTGTTCATATGTCTGAAATGGATTGGACAAATAAAAATGTTCACCCATCTAAGTTAGTACAACTTGGTGATGAAGTGCCTGTTATGATCCTAGATATTGACGCAGAACGTCGTCGTATTTCATTAGGTATGAAACAGTGCAAGTCTAATCCTTGGGAAGAATTTGCGATGACGCATAACAAGGGTGACAAAGTATCTGGTTCTATCAAATCAATCACTGATTTCGGTATTTTCATCGGCTTAGATGGCGGTATTGATGGTCTGATTCATCTTTCTGATATCACATGGGAAGAAGAAAATGAAGAAGTGGTTCGTGACTTCAAAAAAGGTGATGAGCTAGAAGCAGTTGTTTTAGCTATTGACCCAGAACGTGAACGCATCTCATTAGGTGTTAAACAGTTACAAGACGATCCATTATCAGAATACATGTCTGCAAACCCGCGCGGCACTATTGTGACAGGTAAAGTCACTGAAGTAGATGCGCGTGGTGCGACTGTTGAATTAGCAGATGGTGTTGAAGGTTATATCCGTGTTGCTGATATTTCTCGTGAACGTACTGAAGATGCAAGTAAAGTATTATCAGTTGGCGATGAAGTTGAAGCGAAATTTACGGGTATGTCTCGTAAAGACCGTGCATTGACGTTATCTATTAAAGCAAAAGATTCACAAGATGAAACTGAAGCGTTGAAAGAGTACTCAAATGCAACGCCGGGCAATAACACCACGTTGGGTGATTTGTTAAAAGAGCAAATGGACCAACAAGATAGTTAAGCTAACTTACATAGAGAAGCACCTAAACAATTAGGTGCTTCTTTTTTTTAGAGTTTGCTTGGAATTAAGGTGTGAATATAGAATCGAGGCGATAGCCGCGATTTTAAGGAATGCAAAATATGACAAAATCAGATTTAATTGAAATACTGTCCGAAAGACAATCATTATTAAACTATCGTGATGTCGAATTAGCAGTAAAGTTGATTCTAGAACAAATGAGTGAAAATTTATCTAACGGTGTCCGTATTGAAATCCGTGGTTTTGGTAGTTTTACACTTCACCACCGTCCTGCACGTGTTGGTCGTAATCCCAAAAGTGGTGAATCTGTAACATTAGAGGAAAAATATGTTCCTCATTTTAAACCTGGTAAAGAGTTACGCGACCGCGTAAATAACGCTGCTGGTTTTTAACAACGGGTATGAAATTCAGTCAAGAAGATCCGACTGATGCTCAATTAGTCCAGTCCTATGATGACCACACTGTTGTCATAAAGTCAGGTACTTCAGTAGTGCCAACCACTGTAACAACGCCTTTTATACTCAGAGCTGATAGATTAGATTTACAAACTCAGCTGAATGCAATCGCAGATTTAACGTCCGAGGACATTGATTATTTTAAATCGCATGATGTCGAGGTCGTTATTCTTGGCCAAGCTAAGATAACAAGACTTCCCCGACAGGTACTTGTTCGATTTTATGAACAAACGATCGGTTTGGAACAAATGCAAATTGGTGCGGCCTGTCGGACATACAATCTACTTGTATCAGAAGGAAGACGTGTTGCACTAGTGATCAATTTTTAATCAAATCGTGTCGAGTATCTTCGTGTATGCAGCGAAGAGAACAAATAATTCTAGAAAAACAAAAATAATTTTTGGGACTGTCCTAGTTAACTACCCAAGTTTATCTTTAACCCACTGATTCGGTAATCCCCCTGAAAAACAATTGAAGTCAAAAGTAGAATTTTCTCTTATGCTTAACAGCAGGAGACTATTCATGAAAAAAGCACA
>SCLF01290194.1:0-16645 GCA_004367975.1 Mesochordaeus erythrocephalus
GGAGCCCAAAAAGTGGAAACTCAAGGCTTAGTTGGAAACTCAAGGCTTAGGAAACTCAACGCTTAGTCTGGTGTATTAAAGTCACTCATACAGTACGTATTCATTTATATTTTACTTATTCTATATTTTACTCATTTATTTTACTTTTCATGTTATTTCCTTATAATGCTGCATATACAAATTTAAAATGACTGCATTATACTGTATGAATGACTTTTATATAACTAAATAGAATTGCGAAATTCGGCGCGACTTTTTATATTTACCAATATGCTTACTTCACACAAAACCCCTATATTCACGGCGGTGATTCATACTTCTCCATCGATTTCACTTACGCTACGCGCTACCCGCAAACTCGTCATGTTTTCAGGAAGAGCATAAATTGCATTGTTTTTAAATTTCGTATTTTTGTTTTCAAAATATCTTGTTGGATATTTTATTTTTACGGAAGTCAAATGTTCTGTTAAATCCATAAAATATGTAATATGATGAACCCAAGATCGGTACAAACCTTTTATATCGCTGACTAATTAGTTGTCAGTCGTCTCCATTTCTTGACCAAGCTCCACATTGTGCTCAATACCGCCAAATGACAATATTGTCATTGAGGTTAATTACAGGATATACGTCTTTTCATGTTTTGTTGAAAAATTATAAAAAAAGGTGATTCAGAGACACCACATCTCCTTATGGGATGTCCATCCTGGAACTGAATACATTCGTACAACCGTATTTGTTCCGGAATACCATTAGTCGTTAACCAACAGATAGACAGGCATGTGAAATATATTGGGCTGCGTCATATGAAATTACTGTAAAATCTAAGAGATAAGTAAATTTAGTGAGGTGCATTGATTATACATTGAAAATTTAATTTATATTTGTAATTTCGGGGTGTTTCTGATTCTCATTCATGATAAATTAGGCAATGAACACAAATCATTCAACAATATTTTGAAATATGTACAGAATATGGAACATTCTAATGCAAACACTTGACTTCGCCATTGACTGTGACGCGACTCAATTAATAGGGTTATCCAAAGACGCCCGTGTTTATGCAGAAGATGACAATTTTGTGTGTTTAAGCAGAACGTGCAGTTAATTGTACTATGTTCCGAATAAAAATTACCAAATTTTGTGAATTTTCCTGCATTAGAGGTATTATGATCGAAATTTGGTTTAAGAATTCCACATGAAAATCCACAATTTTGCATCCGAAGAGAACGGACCCTATTATTTCGTAAATCGTGGAAAACGCTGCTTTTCTGTGCGGTTTTCGAACCACCTTTTTAGACCGTTTATTGGTACCTTCGTTACTTTTCGTGGTACATCCTTTTTTCACGATATTTTTATTTTTACGTCACGGTTTAATTTATTAACTATGTAGCAGATTCCTCAGTTGGATGTTTTTCATCAGCTGCGGCTGCTGCTGCTGTTTTGGTCTCTGTCTCGAATTATGTTATTCATAGTGTATTTATTTTTCCATCGTCACCGTTTCGTTCCCGTTTCCCATTTGGTCTTTCATTTGATACATGTACTTTTATTTACAATTTACAATATTTGTTCAATCTACTCTATTGGTCCATTTCTAACGTTTTCCATTGTTTCGTCCCCTCCATTGTTTCCAGTTCCTTCCTAGCTTCGTCTACAATTATTTACATTTCTTCCTTTTCCACTGATCTTCATACTTCTCCCAATACTTCTCCCAATAGTTTTCATGTATTTCTTTATCACATATTATTTTTCATCTCCGTTTCTCTTTTTTCTCCTGTTTGCGGTTCCCTTATTGACTCGTACATGCTCAGCTCCATTGTCCCTGCAACGAATGATCTTTCCTTACCAATATACTCCATGATTGTTTAGTCATATTCTTCCGTAATCGGTGTTTTTTGTAAATCAACTGTTTCCTTTGACCAACCCCCTTTTCATTTTTCATTTTACGATACTTGTTTCAGCTACTACTTGTACTGATTCCCCAATTATAGGGGTTTTTCTTTCGGTATCGAAGAAAATAAACTTCATTTTAAACTACGGTTCGCACCTTCAACCATTCCATCCGCCTGAATGTGGTAGGGTGAATTTGTGATTTTTTGATGCGTAGTTTAGGCTATATTTCTGTCAAAAAAAATCACTGTTTTTCTCATAGCCAGGCCACGCATAATTACGCCCCACAACTTTACAGGTATTTGTTATTCTAGAGTGTCCACGTTTGGTATTCTTGTAACCATCGCATCCTTTAGTTATCTTTAAGACCGAAAAAGTTTGTCCCTCCGTTTAATAAAGTATTTTAAGTCCGGTCTTCTTGACAGTGTTGTCCATCATTTTTTTGTATAAAATTGCAATAATCGTATTCAATCGTTTCCAATTCATTTTTGAGCAGATAACTTCTTGGTTATCTTGTAAACCCTTGAATCCTTCCCACATATGAATTGTCTATCTAGCATATACATTTGCCACTTGCTGTTCTATTGGCATCTGGCTGCAATCTGATTTTTATAATTATTTGCAATTTACGCTTCAGCTGTTGCATATTCCCATCGATATAGATGCCTTGTTTTCCAACAGAACACATTCACTGTCCTAATATACTATGGCATGTCAACTCTTGGTGTGCTTCCTTCCTTGATGTGCTTCCTTCTCCAGTCATGGGCGGATAGTCTACCATGAGTCTGAAATCTCCAATTTATTGATTAAAATGGTGGGACTATTGCACTACCCGGATGTTCTTTCCGTCAATTCTGCTTCATATTTGTATTGATAATCTCAATCGTTGGGGGGAATAGGGCCTAGTACGTCCGGTACATTTACGAGGCCATTGGCCGGAGTCTTTCAAATGCACGCGGAACTCTGGCAGCGCTACCGTCCTTGGCAACTCTAATTATAATAATTAATTATTATTTCTTGGACTCTACCCAACTGCTCTTTTTCAGGTAGTTTGTACTTTTAATTTTCATACCAGAGGTTAAATCAGATAATATTATAATTATATATAATATAATATAATATTATAATTATATTGTAAATTGTTACTATGCATATATACTGTACTCTTCTTGTGTATTCGGCACTTCCTTTAAGATTATTCCTTCTCTTGTATTTATTGATAACTAGTAATATCTCCGGATGTTCTTTAAAAATGATTGTTAAAATCATCTTCAAAGAGCATTGGGATAAACATGATGTTTTTGTGCAAAGTTTGTAAGTATTTTAACCACCGAGATTGTATCGCTCGAATCGTCTTGATCATACGTTTTTCTATTTTAATTTATTTTGCAGGTATCATTTAAATTGTTAATATTTTATTTTGTCCATTTTACCCTTACATTTATATTACATAAAAATTTAGAATAGTCGTAATAAAGATTTTAATAACCATTCCAGTAAGTACGTAATGATGTAGAATGAACGTAATGAGTAGAAGAATTATTGTAATGAATAGGAATAAATATTGTTAATGAACATGATAATAGTACGGGATTAATGAAAATGGTAGTATACTACATTGACCAACGGGATTAATGTGCGAAACGCGCAATTATACTTTTTATGTAGGTATTGACCGGCACAGAGCAGACAATGGGCAGTGAAAGACCGAGAAGGGCAACGAAACGGCATAAGAAAAAATTGAAATAGTTCCATTTAATACAAAAAAACGTGTAGTTTTATTTTTTCATATTTCTACCTGTAAATATTTTTAATTGTATATATATTGTGTGTATTACATGTAAATTGTGTAAAGCTGAGGGAAGGAAAAAACAACCCCTTCTATAAATTATATTATCATGCCGAATTGGACAAGAAGTTTTTTAAAAATAATTCCGGGTCAAAAATAACCGGAAACTTATTCCCTACCTTTCTGACGTAGAAAGGTTTAAAACGGCATACATATCCTTAATTCAAAGAAACAAGTAAAACAAAGTAATCACGGAGGGCAATTTGGATTGAACAATTGTGTTTTAACCCTAAGTTGGCCACTACTTTTGAATTGGGGTAATTTTGAATGGGCAGCCAAACCAGAGTCTACGAACTCTGACGAACTATGACGAACTATATGTGAGGGAGAGTGTAAAAACAGAAGTCTACGTTTTGCAATTATTTTACCTTTTTATAAACATTTATGTATATACAATTGTAGAGCACGATTAATCCGTAAACTAAGGATCCGAATAAAAATCGGATCCTTCTAAAATTATAGTTTGGGCATAGACACCCTAAGGAGGTTCCTGAACCAACTAAGTAACTAAAGTGTATGGTTTTAGGAAATAAAAGTTCGAAAATAACAACACAGTAGAAAAGACCAACGTGGAAACTTTGGTAGCCTCAGAAAGTATTTCTTGAAAACTCTTGAAATTGAGAAGGACATCGTATAATGTGGACAGGGAAAAAGGACGCATAAGGGTTAGATTGGGAGCCATTGAGATTTGAATTAAATTCACACGCTGAAATTGGTCCTTAAGGGGATAAAAATTGATGAACAAATTGAAATAGCATTGGTCGCCATCTATAACTGAAAAAACAGCGTTATGGTAACCTTATTTTAGTCCGTAGTGTAAATGAATGCCAAAGCGTCCTGTACGCCCTTACGAGATAATTAATAATACGGGGAATTTTGGATCAAATTTAAAGTTTATTTGTCTCCCATCGAGCTGAGCGCAGCATATAATAGTACCGTTTAAACCAATCGGTGCGGTTGCGATGCCACTATGATCCACTTAAACTTTCGGTATCCCCTATGCCTTGCCCTACTTCTATAAACTCCACATGGGTGGAAAGGAGGAGGCAGGAGTGAGAGAATGCGAGAAATGTTTTTGGTATAAATTCAATTTTTCCTGTATAATGGGGGAAAAAGGACACCATAATGGTTAAATTGGGGGCGATTGAGATTTGAATTGAAATTCACACGTTGAAATTGGCCCTTGAGTGGATGCAAAATTTAAACAGAAATATTTCCCTTGTCCATATACACTAGGGACCACCTTAACGCACCACTTTCGGCGAAAAAAGTGATGCTTAAGGCAGTTTTGTTGCGTTAAGAGAAATTCGGATATTTGACCATTAGACGTATGCTTTTTTTGCTCCTAACATGCATATAATGTTCCGTGTACTCATAACATTCGACTCGAAACGACTGCGTAAAAACTAAAGTGCAGTGTAGGTCAAAGTCAATTGTGTCCATTCGGGCTATGCACCGCACCTATTCACCAAAGTTCCGAACGTACTGGCCACTAGCCGTTTAACCCGCACGCTGAAATCTGTGGTGATCGGCACAGATTTCGTTAGTCGGACCATAACTTCTGTTAGAGAAGTGCTATGCTGAATTTGCTATCCAGGACCTTCCATAAACCCCTCCCGGATTTTAATGTACTTTCAGACCGGAAATGGAGGCAAAAATGTTTCCCAGAATTCTTGCCCGAGACGAACTCTAGTGGAACAGTATCTTTAAAAAAAGTAAGTAGCTACAGGTACCGAGGAAGTGGCACATTAAAAAAATTAGTTTTTTACAATTTAATTTTCCGAAAAAAAAAACTGGACAAATAGTCCACTGTCGATATTTATACGACCTACAAATTTAGGTGTATATAATGGTACGTAACTCTCAATAACCGTACTTAAACTTTTTGAAAAATAACAAAATATTTTGTGTTAAATGACAAATCTTCGAGATTATTATTATTTTTGTTTAGGTTGATGAGTATCGGGGCTTATCCATCTTGCTGTATATAATATTAACAGAATCTGTAGGCAGAATAACTCCAGATTTCGTGCAGAGGTAGAGGCGAACAATATGAGACAAAAATAAACGAATTCTGATAAAGGAATCGATGTTTATTGAGATACTCGGCACCAAATCAATCCCAAATTTGCGTGTTCGGAATACGCCCACGGTTAGTACAGAGGTAGAGGGAGATGAGCGGAAGAATATGAGGTATAAAAGTACAAATTCCGATAAAGGGGTCGATAGTTATATCGAATAATAATAAATTTCGTAGACTGCTATTGCAAATAAGCCCATAACTAGACATAGTACCGAAGTAAGTATACCCCATAATGTCAATAATGACCTTAAATGTTGGTAGTTGTATAGAAAACCCGTAATGAACAACACGAAAATAGTCATCTAGAGCTGAAATATTGAGTTTCACGAGAATGTACCGATCGGCAGAGATTGTAACATGGGTAGATCCAGTCGTGCACCGTGCAGGTTAACACCGTTTGAGCCCATTTTCACTCATCGACCAGTTTTTCGCGTTTTGCTCGAAACTGAACAGAGCTAGGTTAGAATGCCCCATGACCACCAAAATTCCACGCCGCATCTTTTACGATATTTTAGACCGGAAGTTCCATCAAAGTGGTACCTACAAACTGGAAATTGATTTTATGTAGTTGAGAGTCACATAGAATTTTCTAAGTGACCCAATCATAACAAATGACGATTGGAAAACACCACCGAAAACAACAACAAATAGTTCTCCAGATGTAATATTATTTGCGATGAGTACCGATTAATTCCAGTGAAATTCTCCATTAAACCTGAGCAACACGGATTAATTAAATTTCCATTAAAATATTCTCTGGATTTTGTCTATCGGATATTTGATCATACTTAGTTGTACTTATGGCGATGATAACTTTACTGCCTAAAAGATCTCCTAGGAGGTTTGGAACTGCTTGGGCCTTATTCAATTTCTGAGTGTTGTTAAAGCGGTCGAAAGTGGCTCCGACCGGTTCCGGACACCCATTGGATATTTGTACAATGTGTCCAAAGTCTCTTTGATACTAATCAATATTTTTTAATGAAATTTTCAGCGTTATTTAGCTAAGGGTTCATGATTGCAACTGATATATTTAGCTTGGAGATTAGTATTCTAGAAATCGCGCACTAAGCAAGTAACTGCATTAGTTGTAAAGGTCGAATGATAATTAATTTGTCGTAAACACCCTGTTCTTCGTTTCTATCTCTCTTGGAAACTAATCAATATTTTAGTTAGTTAGCTAAGGGTTCATGCTTTTAACTGATAGAAATAGCGCCCCAAGGTAGAATGTAATTGTATATGGCATTTCTCAACCATAAATCAAGTAATCTTTAGTAAGTGAACATATACACGCATTCAAATTGAATAATCTGTACGAAAAACGTCTTCGACTCAATGGAGATTACCGCAAAATGAAATTACAAGTACCTGCCTTTCGAGATCGTATTCTTGAAATTATTTGGGGTGATGTTTTGTTGGACGTATAGTTGATGGAGTTACCATTATCGACGACTGGTTTTTCCGCGGCAGCCGCCTTCACTGATAACCAGGCGATTGTAATAACGATGACGATTCATCAGCTGCAATGTTCGTGGTTGCAGTACTGATATTGTATTTTACTTGTGTGGAGTTTTTATTGTAGCGCCACCGGCAAGGGTTGTAGTAGCATGATTTTCCATTGACGAAGTTTTTACATTGAGGCCTTGGTTTCCGTTACTCGTATCGGTTGGCTTGCCATTGGCCGGCTTGGCCAACTTGACCAGCGTGGCCACCTTGACCATCGTTACTAGCTGAACTGACTGGGCGGTTGTTGATGAATGCTACATTAACAACGGGCATCTTCTGCAATAGAAATCGGTGCCTATAGCTTGTCCATTTTCTTGTTAATGTGTCCGTATATAAGCGGTAACTTTGTTTCAGCGTCTGAGTTGTCCTTGGCGTACTTCTGTTTGATTCGAGTAGCAGCTTCTCGCATAGCCTCATAGACTTGGGCTGCGTATGTGATAATATTATCATTTGGATTTAATTCGTAATCCCAGCAGCCAGATAAAAAACTGGAAGACGGAGGCTTTGGATCCATGCGTTTTCAGTAAATATGATCGAAGGTCTTTGAAGTTGTTTGTATTATCGGTTGAACTTTGAATTTTTGGAATATTCACTTGTCCAAGTATGTTTTAGTGAACTTGTAAAAAGCTTATTCGAGCCCAGGGTAGTCTTTTAGGTCATCCTAACGTGAAGAGCGTTGACACTGTCCATCCGTCGATGAAATTTTCGATGTACTGGCCCGAACTGTATTCTTTAGTTTTTTTGAAAACGGCGGTGAAATTCTAGATATGCAGGTTGGGTACGTAAACAGTATTTGAATCGGTGGAGGCGGTGTTTTCGAGTTTTTTTATCACTTCGGCATGATTGGAAACTTTTGACGAACTTATCAAAGGTTCGTCAAAAGTTTCATTTCTCTTTCTCGATTTTTACCGCCATCAGCTGCTAGCTCAATGTCTGTTATAAAGCGATGAGCACTGCGTGGCTTGCAGAGTATGTTTGAGCATTATTGGCCATGTAGTAAAATGCGTGGGTGTGTGGCGAAGTTCGGCTTAATGCCATAAGCTTTATCCAGCTGGACAACTATTATATGCAGGCTCTTTTCGTGCTAACTTGAACGAATTCCCACTAGTAAGACTAAAGCTGCTTGACGTGTATGATATAGCATTAATACATAATATTAAGTATTAAGCATTAATATTTAATATATTTAATTATTATTAATTAAATTAATTAATTTAATTACTGTTAATTAAATCGCCGTGAAATATATTGAACTGAATATAATATTATCAGTTTCGTTTCCCCTCCAATCAATAATTGATTATGACAATTTCGTATTTTGGTAAAGTGGTAATGTAAGTTCGATCAATTATTTATGAATCTCAGCAACATAAATTGTAACGCAGGCATAATTGGTGAATAATAAAAATAAAATCAATATTCCTTTTTCTCCTCGAATTATTAGTTTGTTCTATTATTATCATGTGTGTGTGGACAGAGAAGTCTCCGATAATACATAAAATATATAATATGGCTAAAATAGCCATATTGACTATATAACAGTATGCAATTAATTGTACAATGGAAAAGTGGTTTTACTCTTGTGTATATCACAAATAATACTGAAATTATTAATTATTATAATACTCAAAATTCGTAGTCAGACGTTATCATATGATTTTCTTAGCCTCTGCCTTGTTGATACGCGTTACCATATCGGCAAGAGGGAGGCAGAGGTTGCGTAGAAATATATACAGGGTGCACTTATGGTATCCATCCTATATCTCCACCTGAGTTCCTTTGGTCCATTTCTACAATCTCTACGAACTATTGCGTGATCTGTCATTCAGCATCCGTGTCCGCATCTGCATGTCGCACGCCCTTATCAGTAACGACTCTGATGTAAATGTAAGGTGGTTTAGTGTTGATAATAGCAGTAATATAGTATTGCAGCGATAACAGTACAGTACAGTACATAATAAGGTGTTACAGTAAACTGGCGCACAATGCGGGCGAGAAAATCTCCTTTAGTATTCATTCTATATCTCTATTTAGGGCTCCTCTTAAGACCTGGGTGATGCTAAACGCTGATCTCCCAGACAGGTCGGATTTGGTGTGAGTCCGCTGAAAGAGAATTCTCATCTCTCCCAAAGTGTGAAAGTGGCCTCTTTATATACTATTTGGAGGTGGTTTCTGATTTGTTGCTTGTTGGAGTCTTTTCATGAAACTGCTGACATCGGCTGAAACGTGTCTGCGGAAAGTGCTGACTTGACTGTATATATTGCTGACTCGACTGACACGTGGCTTGGATTTGCTGACTCGATTGAATACTTTGTTTGTAATCTGCTGACTTGACTAAAACGTGTCTTGGATTTGCTGACTTGACTGATATGCTGACTTGAATGTATTGTGTCCAACTGAGTCATATGTTGTTACTAACTTTGTATTATCGAATCTTCTTCTTGATGGTGACGTAGTTGATCGATGATGCTGTTGATATACGTCCATTAATCACGTGGTGCTTATGCTCTGTGCATCAAGTATCCGAATATATAATTACTCGAATGAGTATTAGTAAACAAATAGTTAACTGTCCGAATGTGTAGTAAATATCTACGTGGGAATCTGTATGGAAAAGCGGCTCGGTGTTTTCCAATCTGGGACACAGCGGTTTTAAAACGTTAAAATATACAAATTTGAATGAACCGTTTCTGAAGTACCTCCAGGTACGTAATGTTTTTGAGGATATTTTCATACTATGCGTCCTCTCTGGCAACAATTTGATGTGACACGTATGATTCTAAATCTGCGTAGTATTATAGCTTAAGCAAAGGTAGTAATGGAATATTAATATCAACCCTCTGGTTTTCAGGAATCCCCATTGTATGTCGATATGCATATCCGACTTTCTCAATAAACGCTAGATTACTTATGTATCGATACGGTGATAATAACCGCACTGAAGCAGGGTCCGCACATGAACGTCTAATGATCGAGAACATGTTATAATATCCATTTAACAACTATCCTGTCCCTTATGAGCATGTTCACTAGGATTATTGGCTTGGTATTTTGGTATCACCTATTGTTAAAATACTGTACGATTATTGGATAAGAGGCTTTCCAGTAAACTTAGTGTCTTAATTATTAAGGGTTTAAGACAATTATTAACTTGACCTCACTGTCCTCAAATGACACCGACATATTCGATACGAATTTTCCTTCGGTCCGGGATGTAAGTAGAGCCTAACCTGTGAAGTATTACCGGCTTACCAAATCTATTTTTTTACTTTAGCAACAAGGTCACTGTTTACAATTCATTTACTTTTGGTCATATTTTTTGCTATTATTAACATTCAATATTAACCACGGTATGATTTAATTATAATAAATATTCCTTGAGGTACAACATGGTTATCGGTAAAGTTTGAAGGTTAACCCACACGAAGGCTGTGTGGAAATGGTATTTGTTGAAAATAACGTAATTCTTTTTTTGAATAAACTAGATGACCAGTTTTGTACTTTAGAAATTTTATTGACATTTACTGTATTAACAGAAATATTTACAACAATGGAAGACATTAATTATGAAGACCAATTGAGTGTTTATTAGTTTCAAACAAATTGTTGGCTATCTTTTCCGGAATTAATTTAACGCCTTTAACATAGTTCAACATCTAATTTGTTTGAACCGCCTACACACCTAACCAGAGTTGCCCCTCCCCCCTCGTAGGAAGCATCTTAACTTTTAACGAGACCTAGCCGGTCTGATAGTTTGTTCTTGCGGTTCCGAATATAGTTTCAGAGTGTCTAAATGTATACGCCTTCGTACAGTTAACCCCCTCTAAAGACAGACATGTCAAACAGACGTTTTTTAATAGCGCTACAAGTTTCTCATGATCAGCTTGCGTCGGATCGTCTAAGAGCATTCTGTTCAGCTGCAGATACAATTCCTTGTAGTTCTCCCCATCTGGTAGCATATTATCCAGATACGCGGGCGCCGATGTCCATTTTTGAAAGTACTGGGATCCTCTCTTGAGTATCGGGTATTCTCCTCTACTTTTGCCAACGGCCTATCTTTCTGCCCTTCCAGTTTTGTTAACGTCTCTTGATACTTTTCAAAACTGGTTAGCGCTGCAACGTGTTTTTGCTGGCCTTGGTCTGTCTGTCCAAGAGCTCCTGAGTATTCAATCCCAGAATTTTCCGGTCTCTCGCGTTTTGTGGTATTGCACCCGCTTTAGCTCATAGTGCCGCTCTAACGCTTCTGCCAGCGTATTTTCCACTTGTTCCGCTTGTTCCAGCGCTATCTTTGTTCTATTCCTAGCCCTTTCAATGAGCTCTTTAACTCCTTTGTTTTCCTGCGATGGCTGGTTGCTTGGTGTCAGTCTCTTGTTGTCAACATCCTGTGTGACATTGACTTCTTTTGAAAGCCCCTTTTTCGCTCTCTCCAAATGCCTGTCTCTGCGGTCTCGCATGACGCCAATCGCTATTGCATCAATACCTTCTTCGTCCGACATTCTCCCAATTTCAATCTAAAAAGTTTTACCTTCAAGTAATCGTTTTATCTCAAAATCAACTTTTTAGCTTGGTGCAATGGCACAATGACTAATCCTGAGTTTTCGTCACTGCCTGGCTTTCTTCTTTTTCTTTTTTACTGTTTCTTTCCGTTTCTTAACGATTAGTTTCAAGTTCACTATTCTCATTCATGAAAACTTACTTGGAAGGAGGGTTCTGTTTAACCAGTTTGCCAGGTTCTGCACTTCTCTCCGAAGCTCTCCCGTCTTACAGCTTTTTCATCCATCTCCATGATTTTCTAAATGAAGAGTTTAATTCTTAGTTCTTTTTTTTTGCCCGTCAACTTACCTTTACTTTTGTTGCCTAGCTCTTCCGTTTTTTTCGCTTTTCCCGACATTCCACCGCGTGAACGTTTTCCTGTCTGAGTATTTTAGGAATTTTAGTTTCTGAACATACTTTCTTAACATATTTATGCTGTTGCTGGCTAGCTTCTTCCTTTCTTTTCGCTGTTTCGTTCTGTTTCCTAAAGGTTAGTTTTAATTTTAACTAGTCTCATTTAAGAAAACTTACTTGGCACAATTGTGCTAACAATTCCATCTGAGCCAATACATAGCTTGTGGCTTTGTGTTGAACGACCCACACAGTTTTGTCTGTCCTAGAGTATGTTTTGTCCTCCGATGGGATCATTGTCATCGCCGGAAGATTATACCACTTTTCTCTCTGTATGATAACTTGTGCCTTTTTATGTTTAAGCATTGCTGTCAACGCCAACGGCCATTCCGCAAAAATGTGACCTAGTAGCACTATTTTTGCGTCTTTCAGCTCTTCTCTGATATGTGTAAGCGCTTTTGACACCACATTTTTGGGTGGAAATATATAGATTATCTCCCCTTTCAGGTCGTCATCGGTCATGTTGAAGAAATCCCTTCCCCACGCCCCCTGTGTTGGTTTCCATGTTAGAAATTTTTTACATTTTGCATTTTCCGGCGTAGCCATAGCATCTATGGTAAATGTGAGTTTTAGATCTCGCTCCCATTTCTTAAAAATCTCCATCGGCATGAATTCCTCGTTCCAGTCAACTCTCCTAGACGCTGCATCTGCCAGTTAATATTCTGTAGCTATCCAGTAGATATCAAACTCTATTTCTTCCTCATGCGCAAACTCGAAGATTTCGGTCATGATTTGAGTCAATTGTTCATTTGAACTTCCTAGATTTTTATAAGAATATACCACGCTCTGGTTATCACAGAAGATTGCTACTTTTCTTCCCTTCAGCTCTTTTTTAAGATTCTTTAGGGCCAGGAGTATGGTATACGCCTTTTTATTATGAATCGCCCAGGCTTGCTGATTCCATCTTTTGTCGGTTTTCGCCTGTTTTCGGCAGCCATGAACGTTTGATTTTAAGGTAGTCTAAGTCTCGCCACTTCTGTAGCTCTCCCCTGAGCTGTGTGTCATTTTGCACCCATTGCTCCTCCTTTCTGTATGCTTGAGTTATTGACACATGCCACCTGAAAGCTGACCCCTATTCCGCGCGGCCTCTCCAAACTCTTAAGTTGCACACTGTCACTGCTCTGTATTTTAATACAAAGCTCTATGATTTTTAGCCACTTTGCCTACGGCACTTCTGTCGTTCCTAGTGCCGTATTTAGTTTCATTCCTAGAAACTGTAACTCTAATTGCGGATCTGTAACCGACTTTTCTAGTGAGATAAAACCTCCTGTTGCTATTATCAGCATGACTCCCTGAAAACAGTTTAATGGGACTTCTGTTTCCTTGTCACCTACTATGGTTTCTTGTGTATCCATGAATAGCCTGTCATCTAGATAAAGTGACGCCATAATCCCTTTTTTCCTAATATAGTTTATGACTATGAGGTTTACTAGCTGAAAAATTGCTGGTGCTTTTGGCAACCCAAATGGCATACCATAATATTTAAAACGGTGACCTTCAAACTGGAATGAGGTTATTTTCCTACTTTCTTTATTCAGTTTTAGAAGCTGGAATCCTCTCTTATCATCCAGCTTTGTTAGCCTGTCATCCTGTTTGATGACCTGTAATATCGTTTGTAATCCCTCCATTTTACAAGGTGCTGAATGTTGTTCCATGGTCTTAATTATGCCACCATAAAAACATACCCTCGGTTTGGTTTCTAGTGCTGCTAACACCAACGGTGTCTGTAGCTCTGTTTTTTCATGTTCCTCATTAGCGTGATAGCTCCTGTTTTGAGCCAGTCTTCTAATGTGTTGACTACGAACTTCCTGTTCGCCCTGAGAAGCTTCTCATCCGACTTGAATATTATGGGTTTTACTATTTTCCCTGTCGACGTTATTTTGAGCGGACTTCCTTGGTTTTGCTATACCAATTTTCGAAGCTTTCTTCCCGTCTTTCCCAAAATAGCTCCTTTCTAAGTCTCTTAGTGTTTAACTGTTACCACGCTTCCTCCGTTCTGTGCGTCTTTCTTTTACGGTCCAGTTTTATTTCTTCCCGTGTTATTTCCACGAGCTTCCCGGTTTTCCCGTCCTTTTCCTGTCTCATTCGTGCATATTGCTTATGAATGACTGTATTTGTGGCTATTCGTCCTTTGTCTCTGAACTTTTTTGCACTTTCTACCGTAACTGGTGCTATATTTTCAAAAATATCCACCCCCGGTGAATCGCCTCGTAGGCCTGATGTTGGTTTCTCAACCCTGTCATTTTAGGTATCATTAACATCGCTACTTGTTTGAAGTCTGTTAAGATCCCCGCATAGAAGTCTTTCACATGCCTAAAATATAAATCTGCCCAGAGCAGTTGCTGAGCCTCCTCATCTTGTATCTGATGAAACCACTCCCATAGCTTCCAGCTATTATCCAGCCATTGATGATAAAACAACGGGCCCTGGATTTTCCCGTCTCTACTTAATACCATTGCGCCTCGCCTATTTACCGATCTTACCGACGAAAAGAAATCTTTTAACCATCTTTTCTCTTGCACTAGTCTGCAAGCACATTTCGGGCCAAAAAACAGCGAGTGTAATTTACCTTTTTCTTCCAACACCTTTCCCATGCATGTACACTGCTGGTTGCCGAGAATTGTGGTGAGAGTTCGGAGCTCTCAAATTCTTTGCTACGTCATGTCAACATGACGCGGCACTAATGTCATTCTCAGCTGTTGCTGAGAACTATGGTGAGAGCTCTGAGCTCTCAATTTTTTTTGCTATGTCATGTTAACATGACGCCGCACTATTATCATTCTCAGCAGTTGCCGAGAATTGTGGTGAGAGCTCTGAGCTCTCAAATTCTTTGCTGCGTCATGTCACCATGGCTCAGCACTATTGTCATTTTCAGCCTTGTTAAGAACTATGGTGAGAGCTCTGATCTCTCAACTTTTGCTATGTCATGTCAACATGACGCAGCATTATTGTCATTCTCAGCCGTTGCTAAGAACTGTGGTGAGAGCTCTGAGCTCTCAACTTTTTTGCTATGTCCTGTCAACATGACACAGCACTAATGTCATTCTCAGCAGTTGTTGAGAAGTGTGGTGAGAGCTCTGAGCTCTCAACTTTTGCTACCCCATGTCAGCATGACGCAGCCTTGTTGTCATTCTCCGCAATTGCTGAGAAAAGTGGTGAGAACTCTGGGCTCTCAACTTCTTTGCTACGTCATGTCTACATGTCGCAGCTTTGTTGTCATTCTCAGCCGTTGCTGAGAAATGCGGTGAGAGCTCGGAGCTCTCAACTTTCTTGCTACCTCATGTCAACATGACGCAGCCTTGTTGTCATTCTCAGCAGTTACTGAGAACTGTGGTGAGAACTCTGAGCTCTCAACGTTTTTTTTACGTCATGTTAACCTGACGCAGCCCTGTTGTCATTCTCAGCAGTTACTGAGAGCTGTGATGAGAGCTCTGGGGTCTCAACTTCTTTACCTCGTCATGTTAACATGACGCAGCATTAATGTCATTCTCAGCCGTTGCCGAGCACTGTGGCGTGAGCCCTGAACTCTCCACTTCTTTGCTATGTCATGTTAACACAACGTAGCACTGTTGTCATTCTCCACCCTTGCTGAGAAAATGTGGCGTGCGCCATGAGCTCTCCACTTCTTTGCTACGTCATGCAAAGATGACGCAGCATAATTGAAATTTTTAGCAGTTTCTGAGAACTGTAGTAAGAGCTTCGAGCTCTCAAACGTCCATGCCTCGTCATGCCAGCATGACGCCGCATTTCTGTCAATCTCAGCCGTTGATAATGCCTATGCTGAGGGCAATGAAATTTCAACTTCTTTGCGCCGTCATGCCAACATGACTCAGCATTATTGTCATTCTCAACCATTGCTAAGAACTAACTGAGAACTCAAACTGCTCCCCATCATTTTGCTGAGGACTTCGTTAAGAGCCCATTGCTCCCAACTTCTGCCGCATCATGTCAACATGACGCCGCCAGTCAAAATTCCAGTCTGGTTTCGAACTCTGTTGGGAGCTCTCAGCTCCCAACTTTCTGCCACGTCATGCTGTCCTGACGTAACGGGAACTCCGCGCTCCTACCGTATTTTCCGTGTCATGTCACTATATCATGTCCTGACACCAAACTCTCGCCGTCCTCAACTCTTGCTGAGGACCAATGTTTTGGCCATTAGAGCCTCAGCCCTCGCCATTACGTGATTGCATACCGAAAACACCGTCAATACAACATTGTCTTGATCCCTAGTAACCGAGGAATCTTGGCGAAGAGGCTTCCAGAAAATACCTCATTTTCCAGCCCCTTTTTTGCTTAAGTGATATAAAAGCTTTAAATTATTTTCATATACCACTCAAGCTAGAACCACAGCATTTTAAACCTCCTGGTTGCTGTAC
>SCLF01291304.1:0-16640 GCA_004367975.1 Mesochordaeus erythrocephalus
CAAAAAATGTTCAAATGTGATTTCGTGAAGTATGTCGGATTGGCTCGAAAGTGGGCTTAATGGACGCGCCATGACTCAAGATCCAATTCTTCTCAGAGGACCGACCCCGAATTCTTAACACGTGACCAGCTATAGGCCCACAAAGTTATAGTCCAAATTTTCAAAAACTGACAAAATGTCAGCTTTTTCACTATTCGTTTTTTTTTATGATTGAGGCCCCAAAGTACGGCCCCAAAGTATGTTCACTAACATTTTGACTCGAATCGATGTCCGAGAAGCACCTTATACGGGAAAAAATTTTCCATTTCGACAATGTGACTTTCGAGGTCCATAGCTTTAAAACAAATAATCGAAGTATGTTTGCGAGACTTTTGTTGGATTTCCACCTTATTAATCTTGCACGATTTAGTTTGGTGACCTGCCATGTTCCCATGAGTTAAAATTAACGTTTAAAAAAAAGGTGTTTGACATGTCTGTCTTTATAGGGGGTTAAATGTACGAATAAGTATAAATTTGGACATTCTAAAACTAGATTCGGAACCGCAAGAACAGACTCTATCAGACTGGCTAGGTCTCGTTAAAAGGGGGGCTCGACCAGATAGCCGTGTGTCTAAACTGACCCCTATGGTCTGTGGCGACAACCGATAGCTTAACCAGACTTAGTGACTCCTATAGAGTTTTGTCTTGTCATTCCGAATCTGTTCTCAGAATATCCAAAACTATACGGCGTCGTACAGTTAACCCCTCCCCTAAAGACAAAAAGTGAAAAAGTCATTTAAAAGAAACGTTAATTTTATCTCTCACCGGACTAAATTGTACTCGATTAAGTAAACCCCAGGATTATTTGTTTTAAAGCTATGGACGTCGAAAGTCACATTGTCGAAAATGGACAAAATTGATTTTGACCTATACTGAACTTTAGTTTTTACGCAGTTGTTTCTAGTCGAATTTTTAGTGAATATACTTTGGGATATAGTCATGTTTTCTAAATCATAACAAAATAAAAAAGTGAAAAATTCGTGATTGTCACTTTTTGAAAACAATGTACTTCATAAATTCCATTTTTGGGACTAACTAGGTCACGTGTTAAGAATTTGGGATCGGCCCTCTGAGACGAATTGAAGCTGGAGTGATGACGCGTCGAATAAGCCCACCGTCGAGCCGAGCGGACATACATCCCGAAATCACTTATAGACATCCCTGCGCACATTTTTAAAATGGCTTATTTCGACGCGCACAAACGTCAGCTTCATTTATTCTCAAGTGGTTGACTCCGAATTCCTAACCCGTTATGTAGTTATAGCCACCGATTGGCTCGAAGGTGGGCTTATTCTACGCGTCATGACTCCAGCTCCAATTATTCTCATAGGACCGACCACGAATTCTCAACACGTGACCTAGTTGAAACCTTTTCACGTTGTCTTTAGGGGGTTATAATTTTGGATATTCTGAGAACAGATTCGTAATCGCAAGACAAAAGTCTATAAGACTCACTAAGTCTGGTTAAGCTATCAGTTGTCGCACAAGACCATAGGGGAGGGGGTCAGTTCAGACAGGGGTGTAACGTTTCGAGTGAGTAGAATGTTTTTAGTATAGAGAGTATCTTACAGGTTAAAAAATCTGAAACTCAACAACTTAATCTGTACGAATACACGCAGATTTACATAAAAATATACTGACGGCAATACTCAAATTTAATTTTTCTCTGAAACTAAAAAGACTAGAATTGAATTCTACTCACACGAAACGATAAGGAAGGAAAGGGTATGGTATTATATTATTCCAAACAATCACCAAGTTCCTATGGGAAGAAGATTTCAAATTGTCTGATTTGCATTGCAGTTCATTTAACATAAATATGTGCGAATACAGTGTATTTCGACACGTTTAAGCGCGCGGTCTAATTTCTCAGTCTGAAGATAGTTTTAGAATGTTTGATCAAAGTGATTTCTGGCTCCATATTAGTGCCACCATAGGCATGATTCCAGTGTTTTACTGAACTTGCCAATTGTATCCAGAACAAGTATTTCCTGGTCGTGTCTTGATTTTCTAGCGACTTAAAATACATGTCTTTTTTCATCATCTTTGTTTGATATGTGGTTGCATTTTTATCCATGGTGAAGTAAATACATCCTTCTACATTCATATTGATAATCATATATATTGTTACCGTATTCTTAAATCAAGTCCTTTAGCCAACACAATTTTAATTATTTTTCAAAAAGGTTTAAGGATATCCTTTCTTTAGAAACTTGTAACAAGATGACCAAACCTTGTCTGACTGTCAGCCTGTGTTAATATATTCACCGAATATAATTCCAGTGTTCTCGTGTAAATTCTTCTCCATGTCTTAATTTCCGACGTTGGAAAGTCTTCAAGAAAAGTCTGCGTTAACTATAATAGTTTGGATTTTCCATACGTGTGAATTATGCTGCACTTCTAAGTTACATTTTCAACGCCTCAGAGTCAAAGCCATATCATTGTTTCCATCTGTTCCTCGCTAACTTGCGTTTTAATTACCCGTATATTTTATTCTGGTAGCTGATACCGTAATTCTGCTCTAATAAAAGTCCATCGATTGTATTAATAAACATAAAATCTTTGCAACGTTAGTTGCGAAAACGTAAGAAGCAACTAATTTGATTTTGGGTGTGTCAGTTTTGGGTAGCAAATGATCAACGGTGATTGGTTAACAGAACAAATAAGAATATTATATTTCATACTAGACCAGAAAACGATTTGAGTCGCAATGTTTTTATTCTGAGCACCGCATAGCATACGTTACATCGTTTCATTAGCGTCAGGTTCGGCTAAGGATATCGCCCGTTCTGTTTCATCACATATAAGTGGAATTAATAATCTTCATCAATATAGTATTTTTTTGATAACATTAAAAAGTTTTGCATTTCCAACATTTCATCAATAATGGGCGTGACACGATCTTCAACATACGGCTTAAAATGACATATATTTCGTACAAAGGATTGTCCAGTATCCAAATCATCAATTTTATAGTTAAATCCGCCTCCAAACACTTTACGTTTTGTAAGACTTTTTGACAAATTTCGTACGGCTTCACCACACCATGGCTGCGTAATCGGTTTTCTTTATCATTTTCGATTCGATTTCGTACTTTAGAGCACTCCTTGGATGCAGAATTGGATTTCGTTTCGGATCGGCGGGATTTAATCCTAGATGACCACCTGTGACCGCAAATCAAGACGTATCATCATTTTGAGGATCTGGACACGTAATTTGCACGTCATTTATTACAGGAGGATGTGGCAACCCATTTCCAGCGCCAGTTCTTAGTTGATATCGTTTCGGAATAAATCGGTCAAATACTGGTTTCATAACGTTGGTCGTCATAGCATCCTTTCCGAGATATGGTAGAATGCTTACCGGAATTCGTACATCGTTAATATTCACGTACTTTTGTTTTTAACATAATAGGATCCTAAGACCGGCGCGTATGCATCGGGTTAAATTTGTACATATGCAATTTTGATAAAAAGAGAACCGAGTTGAATGTCAGTTACTATGGAGCCCACGATATCAATCAATGACCCATGGTAAGCCTGAAATCGCATGGTGGTAGGCTGTATTTGTATCGTGTTTGGTATAAATGTAGAATCTACCGTTAATTAAACCATGGGATCGCACCGTTTAATACTGTAGCAAGTTTAATACTACAGCAAGTACACGTCGTCACCATTGAGACCGTAATGCTGCTCTAATATGCGTCACTGGTCTAATATAAGTCCATCCATTGTATTAATACACATAAAATCTTTGTAGCGTTGTATTTATAAACATAAAATATTTGCAACGTTAGTTGCGAAAACGTAAGAAGCGACTAATTTGATTTTGGGTGTGTCAGTTTTGGTTAGCAAATGATCACCGGTGATTGGTTAACAGAACAAGTAAGAATATTATATTTCATACTAGACCAGAAAACAAGTTGAGTCGCAATAATTGATTTCTGAGCAAATACGAATATTATGTCATTCTCTATGTTATCCCAAATATGCAGTCTCTTTAATTAAACGAACCATTTCTTCCGAATGCTTGCATTTTATCTTTCCCTCATCTTTGGATACCCAATTCAATCGATCAAAAATATCCTGTCATTATGTATAAGTGACTAAGCAAGAATGCACTTGAACATGACACAGCTTATTTAATTTATACTATGCTTATCAAAGCATCTTAATCATTACTTTTCTTATCATTTATTGGCAATGACAAAATATGAATTCACACCATAAGTTGCTTATAATATGCTCATCAAAGCATGTTATAATATTTACTTTACTTGTATGCGTGCATGACGCAGCAATTGTTGTTAACTTAACACAGTATATTTGCCGATTTCACCTATCACTTATGTATAAGCGACTACGCAACAATGCATTTGAACATGATACAGGATGTTAATTTTCACTTGCTTCGCAAAGCATCTTACTCATTACTTTCCTGCCACAGTGAACTCTGCGGTATGGGCATGATATGGCCTGCTTGATATAGTAAGCCGCTACCGCCTCCGGCTTCATTACTGATGGATCTTTAACAAGGTATATGTAATGACCAGTAAAGCACAAAAAACAGTCTTCGGAAATATTTTTCCAATAGACATTTGTAGCTAAACATCTGTAAATTTAACCGGAAATATTCAGGAACGAACAGAGTTCACTGGTACAGACGACAGTAAACCAGAAAATGACTGGAAGTGCCGAAATTAGTTTAGAAATCAACACGACTTAACTAATATTACAAGATTGTTTATTTCATATACGTCACTTCCAAATATGTTTTCCAACAGGCTTTAGTAATCGCAAAACAACTGTGTCGTTTTCAGAGATAATATATATACGCTATTCATTTCCGTTGGCACTTCTAAACGAAAGAACAAAACTAAGAACGAACCAATAATCACCCCTTAAACGAGTCCGGTGGATGAATCCAATAAGCTAACCTAATCCTTAGGGACCAAATGCTAATGAATCCAGACGTCAGAGGACACTTGATGGGTAAATTTTGTTTTGGCTATACATATTGATATTGTATAAGAGGGTAATTATTCTTGCTTAAACTAAACTTCCGCAGCAATTTTGTCAATCTGTTCGCTCATTTCCGTGTCAGTTGATATTCTGAGTTGCTTCATCTGTGGCAGCTGGATCGCAAATTTTCTTCTTCCTCTCTCAGTAAACGATATTAATCGGCAGGTTTACACATGCCTGCCGGATGCAAATTAAGAGTTCATCATGTTACTCGGTATAAAATTTACCAGGTTACTGCTCATATTTTTAGCATCGCTTATGACATTAATCTTTCCGCTATTCTGCATATTGAGGCATATGTGATGTGCATATATGGGTACTACCCAGATAATTTCACTTATCGTTTTGCTATTTTTGGCGTTATAACATGCGGAGTAGAAACCTTCCCGTAAGGCTGGTCACACATTATATGACTTTCTCTATTGACTCTATTAACTAATAGTGCTACCGGCGTTCCTTCCCGCTATTGCTTCATTCTCGGGAATTCACTTGGAATTCTGAAGAATTATTATAGCATGTTAATTTCTACAGTGTTTAATTTCAATCTTTTTAACGAACAAAAATTTAACCTGAAACGTTAGTAAATCTGAATATATTTTAAATCAACAAAAACTTTTTTACGTCTTTCCATCCTTCTTCTTTTATGTTGTCTTTCCTTTTTAGTATAAAAATCCGTTAGGTAATCTATTTTTTTAGTTTCAAACCTCTAACAAATAATTCCTTTTCGATTGGATTATCCTCTCTGCTACATACTCTATGCGTTAATCCGGATACATTAATTAATTAGATTATTTAACCCTCTGGGCAAAATTTGCGTCGAAATGCTTAGGCAAAACCGACCGCAAAATGTACCTATCCCTCGTAACGCTAAAATCCAAAAACATTTTTGTTCGCGTACCCCCGACCTCCTGATGTTACATTCTCCGATTATCTAACTTTTTAGACTCAGAAATCGTTCCCGCATGAGGGAGCTTTATGAATAAGCATACCCTCTGATGCTGTAACGTGTTTTGATTAGTCATCGACTGGCAACTGATTGGTTAAAAATATCAATACTCCGTCGATCGAATTCGAAGATCTATTGAAATAGAAAAAATACGATTGAGTCGCCTTGGACTGGAACACCAATGATGAGTTTTGTATGAAGGGTATGAAGAGCGACCTAGCCCCCCTGCGCCATAAATTTGACGAATCTCAAAAAATAGACGAAATGCAGTCCTTTTAAAGTCAGATTGGAAGAAAATAAGACAAACTACAAACATAGAGAATGTTGGCCTGGAATCAGAAATGTTTTTTGTATTACTGATTTCAAATATTAACTCCTAGGGATTATACATCAAAAACTGTAGCCATTTTAGTGGCGAAAAGACCATTTCCCTCCATACTTGGTCCAGAGGTTTAAGTCGAAATTTAAATTTATCTTTTAAAACATTAAGAAGAGTCTTTAGCCATGTTAATTTTTAGTCATACTTTTCATGTCAATCAAATGCGTAAAAATGGTACACAAATTCTGATAAAAATATCTTTGCAAACCAGATAAGGCTATTAATGAATTCATGCTTGCTAATAACAAATTTAGTAACTTAAAAGTCTGATAATAAATTTGTCAATAAATTATGGTTGCGTTACCTTTATGTATCTATGAACAGGCGTTTCTTAATAACAAGTCATTTAAGATGTATACGGGATAGAAATATGCTAAACACATGCGTCGACTGTCACTAAACTGTCCTACACCTAGGAATTACTAATCTGTAAGTGGAATACAAGTTTTACGTGGGGTGACCGAATGAAAATTCTCAAAAAGCAGGACATGTTTTCAAAGTTGGTAAAAAGCGGGACACAAACGAAGAGTAAGATAGTGGAAAAAGTCTCTAAGAGGTAGCCTAAGTCCAAAACTTGACTGGGCTGGTCATCATACCTACAAATGGATAATCACTAATGCTTATTCGTATTTTCTAACCATATCCATTCTAGCTCATGATTTTTTAAAACGCTCAAGTTTTTTTGGACCTCCTCTTGCAGTGTCCCGCATTTGTAAAATTGTAGCGCAGCCTGCAGACACTAAAACCGAAACGGGCAGGTTGAAAAATAAATTATATATTCAGAGTCGTGTACATTTAAAAAAACTAAAATGGTAGATTGTCCATGCGTACACAAGGTGACTAGTTAACCAGTGGATACCGTGAAGGGACACAAAGTCCAAAACTCTCTTCTTTCGCAGATACCTCGTGAATGAATGGAAGGATCTAATTAACATGCAGTGTTACTAATTTGGGAGACCAAAAACCTTTTCTAGCTTTTTGTGAAAATCCAAGCGATTTGAATAATTTAACTGCCATTATCTCACCGGTCGGACCTCTATTGCAATCACAATTTTGTCAGTGTTTTACCTTTGTATCATTGTAGTTTCAGACAAAACATGGCTGTATTATCATCCACACAACATTTTTTAATGAATATACACTGGATCAGTGTCGTTTTTTTGCAGAAATCAAACGGTTTACTGATTATAGCACTAAGAATTTTAACGGTAGGAACTCAGTTTCAATTTATCATTTTTCTCTGCGTAGCATTGTTGGCAGAAAAGGAAAATAATGGTCTCACGTTGTAAACAACATTTTTTATTAAATATATGCTAAAGTAGTCTCCCGTTTCTTTCAGTATTTCTCTAAGTATTTTAACCGCAGGAACTCAACTCCAATTGTTAACATTGCTGGCATAGAAAAAAATGACGTGCTATCGAAATTAGAGAGATATTGGGAACATTGGGGTTCATAAAATGCCAAATATTTCTTCTGCCTGTTAGAAAGGTTGTTTCTATAAAATAATCTAAAATCACAATGTTTACCCTTTTGTAGCATATCGGATTTTCCAATACCTTTCAAACAAACTAACTCTCGGCGAAATATAACGTATTTGGCAGACGAAAAGTGTTTTCTCTTCTCGGCGAAAAATAATTGATGAATTATTTTTTTTATAATACACAGCTGTATTTACATTACCTATGGTTCATTACCCTAGGTTCATACTCTAGGTTCATTAGCCTAGGTTCATATAACCCTTATATTATTGGTGTGTTTATAAACGAACAGGTAACAAATAATTACAAAAAAAAATACTAATAATAAATATCTGTTATTAAGCCAGGGAGACTGATTTTTTTGAATTTCTAGCAGATATATTATTTGAATGAAATTTCGCGTGTATAACCGTTACATTCTTATTTTTTACACTTTACCGGTAAGCAATATTAATTTAATTCTAACGCCGTTAAATAGCCATACAGCATAGCTTCTCTCGTTAAAAATTTCAACGGAAAATATTGTTCCGTTTTGACTTGAGATGAAAAGAAAAGCGGTGGACATTTTGTCCCTAAACGGTATCCACATGAAATTAACTTGGCGGTATTCACTGGTTCAGGACGTACAACCACTTCTCAAAAAAATCGTACTACAGGTGACTACTAAACAAAGCACATTGTGTGCAGTATCTCCTTCGTAATTGTATCGATCGGTTACCGCCCCCATAAAAATTGAATGATTCAACCGAGCCCTTATCAGTTGTTAAATATGTATCTTATTTTATGAAATAACATTTTGTTTTTCAAGACCGACCATAAATTTTGATACATAAGGTATTGGTCTTCCACACTGTATCCGAACAATTACTTCAGATTATATCAGCTTACATAAAATGGTACAAGATGTGACTGGTCGTTCCATCTTTGGTGGGAAAAGTCTCTGTTCATCTAGATCTGAAAAAATATATGTCTAGGTGTTAAAATAAATCGAATTTAATTGCGAAAAAGAATCAATAGAAAGCAGTTTTTAGGAGAAATGCAGCAGAAAACATTGTCGGATGATCATTCGCAGACATGACGATAGAACTTACCCGAGCTGTCTTGGGTATTCAAATAAACGTAGAAGTTGTTTTGCTCTTTCAAACGACAGAGTGAATGTTAACCGTAATCACTGAACTTCAAAAAACAGTGAACAGATGCCATACATAACAGGTTTTGATATGATTTGGGCGAAAAAGTAAATATTTAGGTAGTCAGGTGATTAGTTGATCTTCAGTTTTGAAATTTAACCCTTAAAACTGTACTGTTACTGCTCACATTACATCTATATGGTTGGCGATCTGTCCACGTCGCACCAGTCAATTGAACTACTTATTCCACTGCAAGCGCGTGTACCAACACATATATCTTAGCCAGAAACAGTACCGTCTTAGTGATCTTGGTATTGCAGTTAAATAATATAATGAACTGATATTGGAAGAAAGCGACTAAAATACTGATTTTCAGCTGAAAACCACACAATGCGCGCTGATCACGGTTGTACGAGTTGAGTTGAGAGCACACAAGGAAGAGTAATGACTTTTTACAGAATTGAGCTGTCACGGCACCTTCCTCAAAATAGTAACATGTTTACCATCTGATAATGTATAGTCGGATATGGATAAACCAAGTTCGTTTCGTAAGTGATTGAAAACATCACGCTGATCATTCGAAACATTTGTAAACGAAATTTCGGACCTCCGCGATTTTGCAAATATTCGAATAAAATATTGAATTAGTCCAACTCCTACAAAGTTCTCAAGTTTAATTAATCCGGACTCCATAGAAAAATCATTCTTATGAAATTATCAATACGATTATCGTTCCCACAACTTCGCCACGTCCGTCTATAGTGCCCCGCCTCTGGTTGGTCTTGGGGGCAACTGATTGGTCAACGAGACTTAGTGTGTCTGAAAAAGTGACAAAATCACGGATTTTCACTTTTTGATTTAGAAAACATGCCAGATCGTAAAGTATGTTCACTAAAAATTCGATTCGAAAAAACTACGTTAAAACTATATTTCAGGACGGTGAAAGTCAACTATATTCGACTCACGTTTTGTCTTTAGAGGGGGTTAACTGTACGATGCCGTATAATTTCGCATAGTCTGAGAACAGATTCTGAACCGCAAGGAAAAACTCTATCAGACGCACTAAGTCTCGTTGACCAATCAGTTGCCCCAAGACCACCTAGTGGGGGCGCTTTAGAGGGACATATTCGCATAGTAGTTCATGCTGTGTAAGCTTAACCCCTGGATTTGTTTTAAGTCAATCCTCATTGGGCTCATCACTTCGACACCCCTGTCAAAACTGCCCTCCACTACCCCTTTAAGTGGGAAGTGATCTGTTAACGAGACTAAGTGGGTCTGATAGGGTTTCTGTTCTTGGCCGATTGGATCGAAAGTGGGCTTATTCGACGCGCCATGACTCCATGACAAAAATCATGACAAAAATTATGACTTTTCTATTTTGTTGTGATTTGTAAAAGATGCTATTGTCCCAAAGTATGTTCACTAAAAAATCGACTCGAAACAACTGGGTAAAAACTATATCTGAGGAGAGTCAAATCAATTTTGTCCATTCTTGAAAAATGTGATTTTGAGGTCCATAGCTTTAAAATAAATAATCGGAGTATGTTTTGATACTTTTATTGGATACCCTGGGGTCTACTTAATCTAGTACAATTTAGTTCGGTGAGCTGCCAGGCACCCAGGAGATCAAATTAACGTTTCTTCAAAAACGGGCATGGCAGCTGACCGAACTAACTCATGCTAGATTAATTAGGCTCCTGGGAAAAAGCATCGAAAACATACATATTTGTTTTAAGTCACATCGTCCAAAATGAACAAAATTGACTTTGAGCGAATAAAAGTGAACAATTCGTGATTTTTGTCAACTGCTGAAAATTTGTACTTTAGACATCTCATTTTTGGGCTATAACTTGGTCAGGTGTTAAGAATAATTGAAGCTGGCGACATTTTAAAATATTGTGAAATATTATGGAAACGAATTCTTAACACACTACCTAGTTCTTGACACATTACCTAGTTATAGCCCAAAAGGGGATTTCCTAAATTGAGTTTGACTGGACCTGTTTAACTCTTCAACAGTCATCATACAGTCATTGTGATCATGTCAAGGTTCAAAATTTTCCAGTCACAAATGAATTTTGCCGTTTACTTTGGCAATTCCAAGTTGTCAAAATAGAAGTTATGCCGAGCAAAGATGGGTGGATCTGATCAAATTGGTGTAGTAATACACATATAACTTAATGATGGTAATTTATTTGTTCTTGTACAACGGTGCAAAATATATATGATGTATATTGCTGCAGTGTATTCACTCAACACAAACACCATTCAATTATTTAGTTCAATGCACCAAATAAGGAGTACCGGATATTATTCCGGCAGCCTTCCGTTTTTGTTATGCAGAAATATGGTTAAAGTAAATATACAAAACATCCCATTATCCTCCGAAAATTTTCATCATCAGTTGATTGATGTTGGGGTACCTTGATTGAGTTGCAATGATTTCGACACGTAGTTAACCCGATGTTTATCTACGCGTTGATTGAGCCAGTTGATTAGCACGTAAAGTAGATAAACCTCTAGTTTAAGATGTGGTGGCAGCCATAGCGTTTAATTAGTAAAAGTTCGAATTTCTAGACCGTTTAGAAAGTGTAATAAACAGTATATTTCATTCTAATCGTACAGTACGGCCAGGTAATTTTAATATAATGTCCACGGGACGAGGATACATATATTTATATGAATGAAAGACCCCAAAAGTTACCTCAATCGCTACAAAATTGAGTCTGTAATTGCCACAGAATGGTTAACAAAAATATCTTATTAATGTAACCTAACTCGTTCACGTATATTTGTCACAGAGCACACATAATCCTAAATCTTACCGTAGGACAGATGACAAATTAGTAGATTGGTATAATATTGAACTCAATCATCTGAAAAAAATTTGAACCCCTTAAATTTATTAAGGAAAACAGTGTGGTGATTATTAACGACACCCCAAAGTGGAATTACGAGAACGGATAATTGCAATATAAGCTAAATGATATGATAATCTCAGTTCCTGAGAACTAGGGTGGTGCTGATATAGACTTTGAAACATTGATGATATTGCATTTCCATTCACAGGTATTCTCTCTACATCCCCAATGTTACACTCTGTGGTGCTTTCATTAAACTCGGTTAACATTGTCTGCAGTGGCGATGGCACATTGATGTTATCAACAAACGCGTTTGAGTTTCTATTATTTTCCTCCTTCGTAAATTGACCACTAGGTTCGGGCGGTAACATTGGTATCCACTATATACTTAAGCCTTGGTCTCTGTATTGAGATTTGCGAATTAAATAATGAAAAATCATAATTTGAATCAAAACGCAAATTAACAAATAAATTAAAGATCAATCAATTCCTCGCTTTCATCTTGGCAATGCATTAGCGGTCCATTGTTCTTATCAACATGTTCACTAGTTCCAGGGTTTTCGGACGATGGTGCTAGGTCAATCCTGACAGCTTCATTGTACTCTGAGAAGCTGTCCGAACCAGTATTATGTTGATATGGTTTATCCGGCAAAGGTTGTCGTTCGGTGTCAACCCTCATGAAAAGTCGATTACGGTGGCGAATACTTTGATCGCGGATCTGCTTATTCTTCTCAATCTGAATTCTTAGTTAGAAACAGAAAACTTTGCTTGTGCATAAAATTTCTATTAACCCTCTTGTAAGACAATGAGCGAAAACGCTTCGGCAAATTTGTCCACTAAATGGCCATGTGATTTGTAATGCTAAAAATTGAAAAAAATCGTCCGCGCCTAATTGAACGCGTACATGTTATCTTTAGATCTCACGTCCACGATACAACTGACTAGGCCGGACCTTCGGTACATTTCCATGACTCTACATTTACTATTTTTAAAATAACACTCACACAATATAAAAATATTCCATTAAATATTCCATTATTCATAACCATTACCGAGAACTGATTGGTCAGAAATGTTCTACGGAATAAAGTTGTTGTTGGAATGCAACAATCGTATGTAATACAAATTCAGATGAGAAATCAAGATTCGAATGCGAACTTGAAAGAACTAAAGATCTATTTCGTTCTCAAACCAGTCCTCCGCCCCGTAAATTCGATGATTTATTAAAAACACGGAAAATAAACTTCATTCAAAGCGGGATTTGAATAAAATAAGAGAAATTCCCAAAATAAAGAATGTTGGGCTGGATTCCCAGATAAATACGGACTGATTTTAAATTCTAACTCCTGGGGATTAAGTATCAAAAACTGTAGCCATTTTCGAATAATTGAGACTGACACCGCCAATATAATAATACACACCAATTGCAGCTTTATTTACCCCCTATCAATGTAAAAATGTTACCACATTTAACTGACCAGGGTTTGTTTTTATCTTTGCGATAAATTTTTAATTTTGGCTGAAATTAGTATATAAATGTGTATTCATATTCCGGGTGGCCGGTGAGCGTTGTTAATACATACATCATACATGAATAGCCTCCAAATACCGGAAACCGCTGCATTGAATCGAAAAAGAGACACCTTATTCAGATTATTTCCGCCGTAAGCCCTCACCACCCCTTTTCATGATCCGAATTGATTAATGTTTCTGGTCATACAAATTTATTCAAACAGTATTATGGTATATCGAGGTAATAGTGAGACTGGAGCGAACTGCCAAAAAGGCGCACCAGATAAAGTTCACTGGACTGACCTTGACGTTTTTAGTTGCAACGTTACCAACTGCGCATTCCTACTTACCAACTACGCATCTCCATAAGACGTAATCTTGCCATTACCTAAACCTGATTTCACCAATTTCCAGCTATATTTCAAATCTTGACTTCTAAAACACAGTTTAAGTCAGTTTCGATTTGTAAGGTGTTTCCACCTCTTTCGTGTGTTATGCAGTTACATATCTCATGAAACGGTCCTCTTGGTGGCGAATTAATTGACCACCGCTTTTAGCCACCGCTTTTAATAACCCAGCCTGACAGCGTGTCCCTTCAAATGGATTTATTTTCAATTTTCCGCTGATGGAAATGGTTCGCAGCCTGCCATGTTATCAGGTGGGTCGACATGCGTTATTATTCTTATTATTAGGACCAAAAGGTCGATTTCTTTAAGTGCCTACACCTCTCGTTTGTTTGCTATCCTGGCGTTGTCAGTTTTCGATAGGGTAAACTAAACATACTTAATTTACAACTAACTTTGAAATTCCGAGAATTCAACATTTCACCGACGACGATCGTCTCTTGCAGAGCAGGGTCACAATTTTATCCCCACGGTTTCGTTAACGTATTATTGTCCCATGTCGATATGAATACTGTGTACTCCATGCACTGTAGCTATAAAATTGCAGCCTATAGACTGCAAGGTTTTTGCTTTTCAGTTTCAAGAGCTCTATCCGCTTCTTCTTCGCCTTCATAGCTAATTTCACATCTGGCGGTAAAATCGTTTTTAACTCTAGAAAATTATGGATATGCCCGGGGAATTCGGGTAGTCGAAAAGTGCCCTTTGAAAGTGCGTCAGTATTATTTTATAGCTTCACCCTTAAGGTTACCGCATAGAATATTTTAACCCGCAATAAAGTAGGCTGTTTATGCAGATGAATGATAGTCGATGATGTATCTTCACTATGGCTTCAGAATGGACAGCTCGATAGTCTAATTTGCGCCTTTCTAGGTCACATGTGTTGTATTCAAATTGGATACATATGACTTACGCTTAACATCCAGATGGTTTCCACAATTTACTAATCACTATATTAAGGGTAACCTAGTGGCCGGTCTCCGGGTTTGATTCACCCACACCGTTATATAGTTCCTAAATATGTAACTTGTCGTCTTTTGCCTAAAATTCCATAATCAAATAATATGGCCGTGTCACCCGGACAAGTCGGTGGAGGAAAGCTGGAAGGTCCTTAATTAGAATCGGCCTTTTCAATGACCTCGAGTCCAGTAGTAACAATGGTCTATTAATCGCCATCGCCGCCAACGCTCATGACGAAGATCCAGGTGGATATGGGGGATACATTTGTTGTACTTGTTGCAGTATGTTTAGGATTGTATATATTGTATCTTTCATGCACAAGGATTTTACCCGTTTGATCCAACGCGCTCATAACTAGTAAGCACCGAAAGCTAAAAATAGTTATTACAAAGCGAATTATTCTGGTGTAAATATTTATATATATCGGGTTCTATTTTTATTTTTCACTTATCTGTAAAGATACATGGTGATATATTTTTATTTCCTTTTCCATTTATCTGTAAAACAGATATATAGTGGATTGTGAAGGTAACATCTTAAACACGTGTTTAACCCCGCGTAGTAACAGTAGGTTAATATTGTATTCATATTTTTGTGTTCATATTTGGTTCATGTTTGGTTGATACTTGGGGCATATTGTGTCATAATTGGGTCCAGATTTACTGGCCATATTTATAATAGTCACGGCATTGAACTGCTGGGCGTTAATTAACATCTATCGCCTACACTTGTACTATAAGGACGAGGTGCAGGCTACTGTCAATTACTGCCGGGAAAAGTTCGAGGCACTTCGGGATTTATGGAAAATCAGACTTGAGGTTTTGGATAATTCGTTCCTACCTAGCGAATGACTTCCTTGATTAATACGAAGACGAACTATCGTTTTCAGATACAACCGCTTTAGAATCATTGTTGTTGAATATCATTGGGGAACCAGACAAAGTAGAGAAAAGTTCAGCAGACGAATTTGTTAACGCGATTGCGATCTTCTTCGTCGTTATTATGTTGCACTAATCTCGGTTAATATATTTACATTCCGTCACATATATACACCAGGGGCCACCTTAAAGCACCACTGCCTTAACGCACCAATACCACCTTAACGAACGACTTTTTCTGCTCCCAACTTGCTCACCCTAACGCACCGAAGTTTTGTGTTTGAAATTCCATCTTTGGGCTAAAAATAGGTCACGCCTTGAGAATTCGGGGTCAGCCCTCTGAGAAGAATTGAAGCCAGAGTCATGACGCGTCGAATAAGGCCAATTTCGAGCCAATCGAACATACTTCTCAAAACATTTTTTCATGACTATCAATTCTTCTCAAGTTATAGTAATTTTATAATTTCTCTCGACGGAGACCGCCGTAGTGCACCATTTTTCAACTCCCAGCTTGCTCACCGTAATGCACCACATTTTTGTGTTTGATCTCTGAAAAAGCATTCAGTTAATTGAACTAATGTGTAATTTAACACTGTATGTGTGGTTTAAAATGATTTTGGCATCAGGCTACTCATGCGTAGGCGCCAATCAAAAAGTAGGCCACACATATACACCAGACTAAGCGTTGAGTTTCCACCTTGAGGCCGAAAAAAGTGGAAACTCAACGCGTCGTGTTGAAACTCAACGCTTGATTAGTGGCCCAAGGCTTAGTTTACTGATATATATTATGGAAGGCCATTTTAACTCCCAAATGCATAAATTATTTTATTTTTGTGAAACTAGATTTGCATAAGTAAATATAAAGTATAAATAATTTACTTAAAAAAATCGGTCAATTTTTTCTGTTTTTTTAATTTTTGGTTGGACCATCTCGACCAGCACCCCATAGGGGGGCGGTTTAGACCGACGTGTAATAAAGTTCAAGGTCATATTCAGATTAAGGACATTTTTCTATTAGAAATTAGTTAATATTTT
>SCLF01292416.1:0-16625 GCA_004367975.1 Mesochordaeus erythrocephalus
ACCCTCAAGAATTAACCTAGGCCAAAATTTAACACCAAAACTTTTAATTATATTTACTAAGTCATAGGTCAGAAAATATGAATTCCACATGAATAATGAAAATTAAACACGGCCTCGTAATTGATATACGGTCATTTCTAACTCACTTGGATATTCTCTTGAATACGGTTCTCTCTGATTTCCTTGTCTGTAAATTTCAGTCCATTATTTTTTTATTGCTCACGGTACAAATCGACTCAAAATTGCCACGGCCCATAACTTGAGCAGAAAGAATTGTGCGCACTTTTGTAATCTAACACTTTGATCGTGAAGTCAAGCCCTATAACATATCAAACTGTAAGCGTATAGGATAGATTTGGTATGTAGTTATAGCCACTAGAAGTAAAAAACGTGACTTCGGTTAGTATGTCCGATTGACTCGAAAGTGGGCTTATTCGACGCGGCAGGATCCCAGCTTCAATTCTTCGTATAGGACAGATGCCGAGTACTTAAGACGTGACCCAGTTATAGCCAAAAAATGAAATTCCAAATTTTCAAAATAACCACTCAAATTGATCTTGTCAACACCGTTTCCAGAATTAAAAATAATTAGTTGTTAGTTAGTTTGACACGTCTCGGCAAGGGTGAGACTGCCTTCAAATCCTACCATTTACATTATATTTTAATAAATATTACAGGATTGATCATGTTCTTAAAAATTATGAAACCAATATCAGAAATATAATTGGAGGATTTAGGGATTACTAGCCGAGTATTTGAACATGGTATGGGCTTGTCGGTAGTAGGTAGTTTAATGATGAATTTTTTAACCTATTGAGAGTTGGGATGATGAAGCTGTCCAATGATTTCTATCGGTTACATGATGGGGATTCAAACTACTCTGATTGGTGTTAGATTTGACTATATAATATTTATACAATTACAATTTCGTTTTTTTTCGATAAATTCGGTGTAGTTTGTAGTTACGTGAATATTATATACAGTTCCCTATAAGGTCTTTTATTTGGATCTATATAATTACTATTTTTAAAAATAAGACATAATTTCTACATAAAAATGTAGATTTAATTATCTAATTACAATTCTTAAAAAATATAACTTGGTATAATTTAAAAGTCTATAAATATAGTTCACAATACTCAACCAGGTTTTTACCATATAATTACAATTTTTAGAAAATAGGAACATGTTTTTATAATGGGATGATTAATCAATTGCTGACATTCCCATTCATCCGGATTGAGGTTGGATGCTGGTGCGTTTCGGAACAACTTTTAACGAGTCGAAGTGTAATATCTACACAGATGGTCTGAATTGTGCGTCGATTAGTGACAAGTAAGATTCAACAAATATATGTAGTTGTATGCACAGACAGAAATCTACGAAACTGGATGCTTTGTATGTGTGATTACTTCTTGCTACCAATACGGAAAGCTCAATTTATACATATATTATTTATTGACGGGTTATAATGCTACAGGAATAATAGACGGATACGAGAAAGGGGTGTAAATGTGGATATTAAGCATTGTTATGATTTTTAAAATAATGTTTTCGTACTCTTGACATTGGGAGATCTATATCCAACTTATGGAGTTAATATAAGACTTACTATTGATGATTGTACGGTATAATGTTAGTAAGGGGTCGCCAACTGTCACAGTAGACTGAATCTGCAAATTTATAGGATTGTCAATAGTGCCGTACGGTGCAATTCCGGTGTGATGCCACCAATTGTCACAAGTAAAATTGTAACTTTGAATTTAAGTATCAAATGTTGAGTCCTCTACGGCCTGGCTCTATGTTTCTGTTTTTTCCCCACGTGTTTTGTGGGAACTGGACCACAAATTGTGGTTTCACTGTTAGTATTTAAGTTTTAAAAATTGATTCGTAGTGGAAATAATATTTTCATTATTTGACTAGATTTAAAAATTGTTGCTTATTTGGATTTCGGAAACACTATGCATTAACAAAATATAATGTGGTCTGGGGCGTAGTCTCCAAATATGACAAATCCACATGATAGATCCTGAATGGCTCCGTTACCCAGATATATTCCTCAGAAATTTCATAATATTCGTTGAGTCCGTTGTTGACTAGGGTACCATACAAGGATATCTGTGTGGGGGACAGATCTAGAGGATGCTTCATTTGATCCATTCGGGTAGGGAATTTGGAATTTTGGATCACTGACCGGAAGCCATTTATAAATCTGTATTTGTTCAGGAAGGATTTGAACTTTAGACGATTTGCGTCACAATCTGCATCGTTGCAACAATAATTTGTTCCTCCTTTTCGAAACATTAACGGATATAAATCGGAATGGTGATCATTTCGATTTCTCCTGAAAATAGGATTTAAATTAGTATATGAATGCGATTTTTTTTGCGACTAATTTTGGTTCCTCGGACATAATGGATTATCTTTGTTGGTTTTAATGGGTCATTCGGTTCACTATTCTAGGACTGGCAGCTGAGTATTTTTGGATATGGCTAAGCGAGGGCGTATCAGGCTGGAGTGGTCGTATTCGGACTATTATGCGTCGATTTGAGGGTATATTTTTAAAAAATGATAAATGGGGGCGTATCAGGTTAAAGTAGTCGTCTGCGATACTTATAGGTTGCATTTGAATAGATTTAAATATAATTTTTATAACAGTGGATTAGTTCTAAATTACCTTTTCCCCACTTTAGACATTAATGCACTTTGCTTTGTAAGATATTGAATTACCAATGCTCCCACAGTTAGCTCTTGACTTAGCACTTCTATTCCGTTTTCCCATTCATAGTAGATTTTCTTCCATCCTTCAGTTCCATAACACACAGTTGCACACTGTAGAAGATACTTTGACCATGGCTGAGTGTTGATTAGATCAATCTTTATTACTGAAGCGACTGGGAAAACATCACTGTTGATCATGTTTAACACACTATGTAGATGGCTTGCCCGTCCAAAATGGTCATCGGCATAAACTTTTTCATTTTCCCGCCTAATTGTAAATATCAGATGCCAATGTTTTATGGTCTTATCTTTTAGAGTCTCCTGTACCAGCGGGAACTCTTTGTTCAGATATTTTACTCCGTTTTTCGGGGTCAATTTTCCATCTAAAAATGGAAATTAGAACATCCAAATTTTAAAAATATATTACAATTAATCTGAACATCTAATTTTTAAAAAAAATATAAATTACCATAGTCGCTCAGAATTGCTAATGGCTACTTTTATTATTCTTTGGGTATCTAGGACATCTGTTGCATCCCCCATTTCATACTTTGTTAATATGTGGATCTGGGATAATAAATGTAGTTTTAAAAATAGTTCTCTTTATACTTTATTTACTGTCTAAAAAATGGTTACAATCCAGACATATTAAGCTTGGTATGCTTAATTTCTTTTCTATATAAAACTTAATTATCCAGAACTCACTATAAATACCTGTTAGTATTGGCTGGAGGAATTCTATCAAGAATTCGATACACAATTCCAGCGGTACGTGATCGGGGGTCAGGATCGTGGTCTGTAGTGACTTGAGGCATAATATGCATTTGCAGAATACGGACTGATGATCTGAGCGAGTACATTTGGTCAAGCGCTTATGTAGAACTCGCCACAATGCTGATCCGGGGTTTTTTGCCAACTTGGTAACCCACTTCGCCGCTAGTCTTGGAGGTACCGTAGCCAACCCCTTTATTACTCCCTTTTTCTGTAGCTCGAAAATGGATAGCCTAGCAAATATTTCCATGTCAATGCCATAGTCTATTACAGCATACGGTCCAAAAGAGCCAACAAACACTCTTTCAAACATGCTGAATTCATTGAATTATGATTTTTAAAAATAATTGATAGGTTTAATTTGTTCATATTTCCATCTATGTAATAAATTTGGCTGTCACTTTGATCATATTAATCCCATAAATGCGATTCAGCTGGAATATTTTTAAAAAAACTGAACAATATATCTTTAGCAATATTTCAATATAGCTCATAAATTTGCATCCTCGTTATAGGATATAATTCTTGGAATGTGATTAAACCTATTTGGCTACTCAAGAGGTGGCATTTGATAGATTAATGCAGTGGATAATCCTACTGTACATGATATTGGTGTTGACAGCGAAATATTATTTCAAGATTTATTGATTCCGTCGCGGTAAATGAGTAGATTCCTGGATGGGTTTAATTTGGTAATATTTCCGTGGATTTGGCTATTACGTTGGATCATGTTTGATTTTAAAAATTGTCAATTTCAACGGTTTTTTTTAAAAAAAACATAGGGTGTGTATGCAAAAAACAAAAATTATTAGGGCTAACAATTTTTAAAAAAATAATTATTTCGATTAATAATCGGTATAAACTTTGGCGCTTTGATGATTGGCTGTACTTACTCCACATCAAGATGGCGTCGTAAGCTAGGGATGATGAAATCGTCTGCCATCATCCGGGATAGCAGCTGGTTTTTATGTGCATGGTTAGAGTAGCGATTTGCTTCGTAGTAGTACGACGGGAACGTATATAATGGAGCGAGTTCGGCCAATGACTCGATTACCTGAATGATGTTACCCTTATGATGTTAAATTAGGATCATTTTACTAGCTAATTACATCAATAATGTTTTCAATAATAATAATAATGCTAATACGGCTGTATGTTGACAGTGTGCAGAATTGTAATATTTCTAAGCAGTATCTACGTATATAATGAATGTGGAGATTGGGACAGATTGGTAATAATTCTATGGATTGGATATATATTTGTTTTACTCAAACATTTCTATAATTTACTGATTCAACATTTGGCTGTGGCTTGAGTTGAGCTAACGAAATAATAATCGGAAACCGGATTAGAAGATGCATATGGGTGTTATTTTGAAAATTGGTTGAATAATTTAATCACAATTTAATCACAATTTAAACACATTTTGATGCCTTAAATTATCTTTGGACAGTCCATCTGAGTAAATTCAATTTTTACCCCCCAGGACTGACATATGATTGCGACATCCAGGGTATCAAATGATGAATTTTTTTGATAATGATCGACTATTTTCAAAAATCCTTCATTAACTTGTCGTCCAGCTCTGATGTTATCTAAACGGGAAATGTAGAAGCGTGCTTGATATATTACGGGCCGCTGATCCGTGAAGATTCGCACCATTCTGGTTGTTGTGCTTACGTGCTAAAATGGAGAGTTTTAATGATTAACAAATGGGTTTTTAATAGAAATAACGAGGGCAAATGGATCAGACTGATGATTTATTTGTGGTCGTAGTTCGGATAATTTTTAAAAAAATAAATAATTACGTGAAATTAATGTATTCTAAATGTCACTGTTAATGGATGATAATTGCGCTGGAAAATACTTTTGGGCAGTAGATAGTTTTTGAAAATTGATGGATATTATTAATGAGAAACATGGCATTTTTTCTTCATTTTGCAGTTTTGCAAAATGATTTTTAAAATTGACTACTGGGGAAGGGGTGCGATTAAAACTAACGCACTGTTCGATGATAGTCTTTCGGCTTTTGCTTCCATGGGTATGATTTATAAATTAGGACGGCGGGGTATATATTATTTTAGGCCGATATGAAAATTGTACAATTATCAATGGTATAGTCTATGATTTTTGGAAATAGTATTTCAACGATTGGACTCCATGATTTAGGAATATCATATTATTAACTTTGGTTTTTTTTTGGATGTCTTTTGAGTATTACGATAGGATTCAGAATTACTGAGTAACAAATTCAGGAATTTGATAAGAATGTATAGGGTTAAACTTTTAGTTTTTTAAAAAAAATAATGTATTAATTAGAATACATGGTAGTTGAATTACAACTTACTATTTTTAAAAAAATTATATGGTTTGCGATTATGATGTGAGCCGAAGATTGTGTGTATAAATGGATCACTAAAAATTACCAGGGTTTGAAGCTGTGGCAGATCGTATGCCGTCGCCAATCTCAGCACTTCACTCCAGGCTTGCAATCTAGGCAATGCATCAAGAGTGCGATCACAAGCTACCATGACAGCTTCACTAATTTGGCTAAAATAAATACATTAACTGTGATTATTAGACTTATGATTTGCACATATTCCACTCCATGTCATAAAGATAATACATAGGGCCTTTTGATATGCTTCTATTCGTTAACTGTTGTTCTTTCTGCTGGATGCTAATGATTTTTGTTTCGACTTTATGGTTAAATATAAGTGAACGATCTCACTATGTGGATTTTCGCCGGATTGCTTATACAGTAATTTGACGAATGTATTCATGGTATTCTAATAAAATTATAACGGATAAATTTTGGTGCTGAATTCCCACCGGTGATGTATTTTTATGATTGAATATGTTTGGATCAACGTGAAATAGATGGGAAATGTAACTTTCATACCTTGGCAGAAATTTGTCAGACGTTTAAAATAATAAATAAAATTGAAATATACTGTTAACTACCTTAATAACCAAATGAAGGTGGTTGGTAGGTTTGTTGGATTTGCCTCTTTTGACGGAAAATTAGTAGATTCGGTGAACAATTTTTAGAATAATTAAAAAAACGAATAGTATATACTGTAGCAATTTTAAAAATAAAAAAATAGGCAATAATTTACTAGATTTAGTGCAACGGAAGTTCGTAGAGTCTTCCACTTGCTCCAGTTGGTGGTCTATATAATTTTATGCATTATGATCCGAAGTTGGAGGAATGCATTCATCAATAGTAATTATAAATACCTGAAAACTGATTGGGAGGATTCCTCTCCAACACGCTTCATAATGATTTTTAAAAATATTTACTGGTCTTTTCGTTTCTGATCCTTATTTTCTCTTGTGGATTATTACGGTCTCACGTGTTGAACCGGTTGCACTTTTTGGAATTGACAGAATTCTCTGCTTGATCCTGGAAATATGATCCAGAGTATCGGATATTGACTATAATATTTTGACGAAACAGTCTGTTTTTGTTAATTCGGACACTAATATGGTATCTGTCTACTACCTCCTCCAACGGATGAGCATTGACCAATGGCAGGTTTAGTACAGTCCGATTCTATGAAGGAGGCAGTAAATGAAAATGCAAATGAATATATTTAACTCTCATAGAGCACTGGGCACATTATGACATCGTGATATATAAATTTTTAAAAATAGATTATATGTAAGACACATTTTAGGGTTTGACTTAAAAATTACTTCGCTATTAAGACCTTTTTCAGTATGAATAAATACTTTAAAGAGCCAAGAGGCGGACAATATCCTTAATATTGGTTCAATCCGATTTAATACAGTCCGATTCTAGGAAGGAGGCAGTAAATAAAAATACAAAAGAATATATTTAGCTCTCATAAAGCACTGGGCACGTTTGTGGCATTGTGTTATATAAAATTTAAAAATAGATTCTATGGAAGACACATTGTAGGGTTTGACTTTAAAATTATTTCGCTATTAAGACCTTTTTTCAGTATGAATAAGTACATTAAAAGAACCAAGATGCGGATAATATCTTTAATATTGGTTTTTCTTCTTTCTCGGTACCATCCGACTAAGCTAATTACGGATAGAATATGTCAGGCTTGGCAGTTATGGCGAGTTCGGTTTTGGAGTTAAAATTCGCAAATGAATTCATGCTCCGGGATGATACGTACGGATGATGACATGATTAATGAAACAGTAAATTACAACGACCTTTATAGTAGTTTTCTTGTATATGCGGGTCCGGCATTGGAGTATTGATGCTCATACTAATGCAGTTTCCTGTTAATTTAAAGTGGCAACAAATTTAGTGATCATATTAATTTATTTGAACGTGCAGCATTGAGAATGTCGCTACATTACAGTGTCATTGGGGTTAATATATGCTCTGGTTTGAACGTTTATCTATCTACAGGGTTCGACATTGATAATTTCAGTTATTTCCTAGAAATACAAGGAGGATAGATAATATAGATGAAACTCCATTAACACCAGACGGTTCAGAGTTGGTAATGTAGGATTCAGATGGTACTCCAACTAGTACAATTTTTAAAATAATTTTAGATAATAAATAATATTTATGAAATACCATAACTATTAACTATTTGCTTTTCCGAAAAAATGGTACGGATTGATGTGATTGACATCGGCGAGTGCTGTTTTTAGAGGACGTTTCAGATGTTTTTAAAAAAAAAATATGGTTCAGAAATGATAGGATTGCCAGACTGATTCCATGGAATCCCAGCTTGCATATTTTCTACAAAAACCTGGAAAATAGAAATTTCTAAAATCATGATATGGTTAACTAGTGAAAAGTGGGTCAGACACTGAAGAATACGTGGCGATGCTGATAGCATGCTCCAGTACAATTCAAAACACGTAACGGTAAATCAAACATATTTGCATTAGAGTCGTCTTCTTTCTCCGTGTCAGATTCTCGTTTCGCATTGAATAGCTTGTAAGATGGAAATTGAGTTGAATTGATGATGGATAGTTGTCCTTCGTACAGATTCAGCTCTTAAGTATTTTAAATAAATCATAACGATATATGCTGAATTTTACTGCTAACATGGTGATATACGGGCCTTACCATCTGTGATCTGCATGCCTGAAATTTCAGTAGCATCCCAGGCTTGGAGTATTTGGATGTTTTTCTGGCATTTAGAATAGAGAACGTAGATTTCCAAGGCAACCTAGTGATAGTATACTAATTAATATAGTTAAAGTTAATGGGGCTTGTATATGAGATGGAGATTTTGTATTCTACTGAATACGTTGACTGCTATACTGACTAGTTATAAAAACAAAATAAATTGCAAACGCCAGTCATAACATATCATAACTTTACTAGTTAATATTTCATAAATACCAGATGTGGGCAAGATTCGGGAAACAGAGTGGAGTTATATTTCGGGACATAATTCCCGGGATGAAATGGATATATATCAGACTGAATTGACCGTTGCAATGCACCAAACTTTGAATCCCCTGTGGATACAGATTACATATATTTTCTAGAAACTTACACTGATACTGACCTAGACATAATATTAATGCCTCTAATAGCTCTTCGATATATCCATAGGAGGCTATGCTCCTGCCCTGTACGTGTTCTTTTAATATTGTAGACAATTTATAAAACATATACCATTCTAGGAAGTTATATTAGTGATAGATGTGAAGCCATATGGGGAGTTACCTAACATTACTATAAATCCCTCACCATCATGGGGCAGAAATAGAAGATTGGGATTATGACTGGAGGAGGTTATAACGGACTGTATCAGACATCGAAAATTTACCAAATAGTTATCTAGTTAAATATAGTTACATTATTCGGACCAGCTCATGATTATGGGTCTCGGGAGTGAATATCAAAGAGATGTTAATATAATTTACCTAGTTCTGGGATGTCACAGCCGGGTCTAACTTGAAATTCACATCTCAATTGAGACATACCTTTCAAACATAAACAGGCATCACATATGCATGATATTCCTTCGCTATACGATACTCTGCGGCAACAGGGCTGTGTGCTGGGTCGTTCAGTTTCGATCATACTGGAATATATTGATAGGGCATGTAGTATTCGTTCTATCTCTTGCAATAATATGATTATTGAGGCAAATATACAAATAGAATCTACCTAGTGAATGTTTTTTAAAATTAAATATCAATATGTCACGGGAGAACTCGTTAATTATTGTGCGCTTACTGCCAGAGGCTAGAAACAATGGAAGCATGAATAGAAATTCGAGTCTGCTTCGTAACATGCTTACTCCCTTGCCCACCAATACTCCTCTCAATAACCGTCGAATTCTAACAAGTGGAGCACGTCCAATGGGTAGATCATCGGTGTTCATCTTCTCTGGGGATTCTAGTACGAATGGCACTACACTCCTGGTACACTTCCTCTTTTTCCTACAAAAAACGGGCGAGGTCCATCCTATATTGGATCCGGAGGGACGCAGACTGAGTGTGGGATTAACGGGTTGGTCTCCTAGAGTCTTATTTTCTAAAAACCTATATTAGCGTAAATAAATATAATAATTATTTTAAAAAAATTCTATTTGATAATGATAAATAAATTAGGATATTCCTCAAACTATTTGAACTTACTTCTTGGAGTCAACTCTATTGATAGAGGAGACCCGAAGTCCGGATCAAGAGTTTCGGGTGAATAGGCACTCCTATACATCGTATTCTTCGTCTTAATAATTATAATACTAGTAATACAGAGTTCTCTAATGCCAAATGAGTAATTTTTCTTCTGTGACCCTCTTTGCAATTCAATTTAAAAATTTTTAAAAATAACTTATCAACAATATATTCAACAGGTATTTCCAGAATATAATGGAAACTTACTCCCCTGCCAATTACTCCCTTGCCAATTAATAGTTTAGGGGGGCAATATACCCACTAAATTTGATCAATCAATACAACGATAACTAGGTCAACATTTGCAATTCTGACCACCCTACATTTTTGTGCATGATTTAAGAAATAGCGTTGTGGATTGTTCGGTTACCTTAATACTTAAATTCTGCTCTTCACAAGGGAATTTCCGTTGATTGATGTTCTGATACTTATGTAATCAGTTATAGTTACATATAAGATAATAGTCCCCCATAATAATAATATTTGCGTTATCACATGCAATATATTTGCTGATCATTTATAGAAGTTTTATTAATCAGATATTCTGTAAATCAGTTTAATAATTCAATAATCATTACCAACCTCTGATTCGCTTAATCCGCCGCACTTTAGAGAGGTTTGTGACTCATCCATCTGACAAGGTGCTTCTGGCTGAGCTGGGAAAAGACCTTCTTGTGATCAGTGCCCTTGTCAGTGGTTGCATATCAATCTTTAAATAATATTTATTAACTCATAATTTTTTAAAAAATAACATGGTCCTGAGGATAGTGAAATCCTCGAGGTGGATCATAATTATATTGTCTCTGACAAAACTTGTTATAAAATAATTGTTTATTTATAGATTATTTTGGATCAGTTCAATACTGCATTACAGCCGACAGAACTAATCAAAAGAAGTCGTCCAGAAAGTGTCAATCGAAAGTATTTAAGAATACGATGATAAAAATTTTATTTAAAAACATTATTTATTTTAAAAATTGCAATCAAGATTGACGCTGTTCTGTCGCACGCAAAAATTGGAATAAATAAATAAATAAAATGACTTTTTGAACACAATAGTGGGCCCAAATTTTTATGTTATCCCCAGAAGTTAGAAATTTTGCGCGATTATTATAACAAATTTACGTGATTTTTTAAAATTTCAGTGATATAAAAAAATTGGAATGAAGCTTCAATTCTCGGTGTAAATCAAATACGCCGCCCGTGTTCGAACCAAGCCAATAAACACCAGGCAATTAAATTCAACAAATCGGATTGATTAAATCTATACATAATGCAATATGCCAATTAAATTGTCCATTTAGTTTAAATGTAAATGTTCAAATGTTAAAAAAAGAAGTTAGGGTGTAGAGAAATTAACTGAAGAGTTTTATGAAGGAGCCAGTGGTAAAATTGTGTGGAGATGATCCTATGTTAATAATATTATCGTAAGTGAAGATGATCCTATGTTATCGTAAGTGAAATTATCGTAAGTGAAATTGAATTATGTCTTTTCTATTAAATGGCCGATCAAGTCAATGAACGTCTGAATTACCACGGTAGGGTAAAAAGCGTGATGGCACTAAAAAATATGGGCTGGTAGATTTGTTCATGTCGGGCCAGCGAGATCCTAAGGAAATAAATGCGATCTGTAGCGAGTATGGTCTTTTTATGAATACAAATGTTTTTCTAAGCTGTTTAGAAAAGTTTAATAAACGGTGTATTTCATTCGGCCCGTACAGTACGGCCATATAATGGTAACATAATGTCCATGGAACAAAGATGCATATATTCATATGAATGAAATACCCTAAAGTGACCATCACATCGTGGTAATTCTCGGTGAAATTTCCTGTGGATAACGTTTAGGGACAAAATGCCCTACTCTCTTTTCCATCTCAAGTCGAAACGGAACAATATTTTCTGTTGACATTTTGAATGGGGGAAGCTGTGCTATCTGGATATTTAACGGTGTTAAAGTTATATTAATATTGCTTACCGATAAAGCATGAAAAATCAGAATGTAACAGTTATACACGCGGAATTCAGAAATCCAGAATTTTGAGTGTACGTAGCTTAATAACAGATATGTATAATATAAGGGTAATACACGCGACATATGTCTAGATAGCCAATAGTAGGTAAATAGAGGAATACTATAGGTAGTGTAAATACAGCTGTATTATAAAAATAATTCCTCATTTATTTTAACGGGAAAATCATTTCCACCTTATATCAGAATTGCCGTTGATGCCGATAAGTTGTAGTGGGTTTGGTAGTGGCCAAGAATTACTAGAATTCAGTTGGAAGCGCATTATAGTAGGTGCTGACAACAGAGCATCACAACCAGCGACGCAACGATATTATATAATAACGCATGATATAACAACGCATGATATAATAAAAGATATTAAGAACCAAATTAACCAAACAACATATTTTGTAGATAATCAAGTAAATTTCGACAGCAATTTCGTAAGCATCAAAGCATCTTCGAAAAACTATTGGACGCTATATGCAGTTCGTGAAATACACAAGATGCAAAATAACCGTAAATGTGCCGTAAATATGGCGATTTAGATGGCGACCTCCAAGATAAAGCAATATACGGAGATTATTTATTGATAAAACAGTTCGTCAGTGGGATCAACAAGGAACGATTGGATATCGATTAGGAAACATTATCACATCAATTGTTGCCTCAATTGCGGACCATTGTCACCAGTATGGCATGGGCACTAATTCCAACGCATGAAGAAGCAGCTGTATTTAAAAAGTTGAAGAACATCGCCTCGGCTGTAAGCTAAAATTTGAAATCCAAGACCCACATCGGAAGGAGCCATGGCTGGATGATTTAGTGTTTGTTGTGAAAATAATAGGCAGACCGTTTTGAGAACACTTGTATTGTTCTTGATGTCGTTCACCGTAGCTCATGGAATTTAGATCATGCTTAGAAAAATGCAAGGATAAACCAAAACTACGAATGGCAGTAAATTGAGGAATATGTTCGAACGTGTAATAGTTGTGAGCACCATAAGCCGAACTTTCACCAGAAAAACCGCTTAGGCCCCATGACACACCAAAATACCCATTTGAGAAGCTATGCTGCGATCTCATTGGGTATTTCAATAACGTAGATTTCATACAAATTATATTGTTGTAAATGACAATTAAAGAATGCGTACACGGCCACTGAGTACAAAAAATCCCGAAGCGTTTTTTCGGACACTCCTAATTTAAAGTTTCTGAAAACTGTTCCAAGAGATAATGGTATGGATAATTATTTCGCAATAACCAGCGTAATAATAAGTCCTTGAAGACGGAACTTCAGACCAAACAACATCGGGAAAATGTGGTTTAGTAATATATTAATCAAGCAAAAATATATACGTACTCGATCCGCATCGTTCGAAGTACAAACAGGAATACCGGGCCAAAATCCGCACCCGTCACCAGGTGGACCTCGCCAGGTGAACAGAATCGAGAAGAAAAATATGCAAGCACGAAGTTTCGACCATTTGCCGTTGTTGAAAACTTGTTATGGGAGAACCGAACTAAACCTGTGCTATGATGGCGATTACGCAATAATAGAACGAAGTAAAAAGCGTAAACGAATAGTAGAGGAACAAATGAAGAGCCTACGTAGTATTGAGGCTTTATTAGGAATACCCCGGTAACCAAAAGTGTGGCTAATGGAACAGAAGAAATGTTAAGTGTGGCACAGTTGTTAACAAGAACTTGAGAAGCAACAACTGTTGGAAATTATAAATCACCAGACAAGTAATAAGGTACACTACAACTAAATTCGATAGAATAGGTAACATTTCTGGTATTTGTCTAAATTATCAGATTTCGGACAGCGGCACGTAAGGACCCATACACAAATCTAAATCAATACTCCGATTGGGTAATATGATAGGTCAATGTGGTTGAAGGCGTAAATGTCCTAATGTGACTCCTAATGTTACATATGAATTAAAACGGATGTAAACTATGAACTATTCATATAACAGTATTCCAATCTTAAATGTAATGGCGCTTAAGTCGAAGGACGTAATAAGACCAATCGACAGAATGTAATTTATATAATTTAGTCTAACCTGTAAGGGATAATAATTATATAACGGACTAAATTAATAAAAAAATAGGTTTCATTTTCCGATTATTAGCTATACATATGATGGAGAATATAGAATACAGGTTGAAATAGGGGTTGATTACGTGTCCCATTGGGAGGCTTCAAATTCCACACGCGTTGATATTAGGTGTACGGAATTTAAGTACATGCGAAATACTTTAAACCCTATATTTAGAAATACTTTATTACTATTTTTAACATGTAAATAACTAAATGTAACTCGCGGAATAATATTATCGAAATCATATTGTCAAATTGTAGTTCAGATTGATTCGGAATATTTACTAACTTTCCTATTTTAGTTGTACTGAAAACAGCTTGACAAGTTTTTGCTTCCACATACCAGATTTTGGCAAAACTTGCAGCAGCTGTCTTTTTATCCGGAAATACTGGTGAACTTGTTGATATGTACAAACCTGTCATCAATAAAAAAAAAGTGAAACTCCTCCAATTGTCATTTGTTAGGTACCCAGCCTTGGATTGGTCCACTTAGATTTTTTGAACTAAAATTTATCACACGCAAAAATACTCCAAAAAATCTCAACTCCAACAAATCAATTTCCGGGTTTTAGGTAGCACTACCAATGATACTTCCGGTCTAAAAATTCCGTAAAAGATGCGGCCTGTAATTTGTGAGCGGAGTCCTAGGGACATTCGGACCTAGCTACAGTCCGTTTCGAGAAAAACTGGTCAATGGGTCTAAAAAGACTCACGCGGTGCACATGAGTTAAGGTCAACAAATCTTGGTATAGTTTGTATGCCTTTTTCTATTAAATGACATTTTTCTAAATAAGTTGAAAATTAAATTTGACATCACCGTAAATTGATTAGAACGGCATAGACTTGCTACTTAACTGACGGCTTTGAACTAAATTTACACGAGATTAGAAGAAAATTGGTAAAGTCAATAATTCTCGACTGCTTTCAGCGAAACATTGGGGCCGAAAAATTAACTTAATTTGCATTTCATCCTTTCTCACTGATTCAAAGCAAAATGATCTCACATATTCGTCTTATTGGTACCTCTGTTTTTTACCAAACGCAATATAATCTAGCATAAGTTCCAATAGAACAGGAATTCACGAAATCAAAATTTGGAGAAGTCAAATTCATCGGCTTTCTATTTCAAATCTTGCTGTTTATGAATACGAAACTCAACATGTGTGTATAACTACAGTGAAGTCAGAAAAATTGTCCGATTTGAAGAGGAAAAGTACGAGCCTTTAAATTACATGCGCGTTGATATTAGGTGTCGGAACAAAGGTCATTTCATTGGCCGCTGATTAATTGGCGCGTGATCAAATATACGAATGGTAACTAATGGTCACTTCATTTAAAGACCTGACGGGCCATTAACGAATTGGACAGACGGAAATTCCGCCTACCATCGTATATGATCGGACAATTTTATGACTTCACTGTAGTAATGGAAAAAAAACACATTGAAAAACGAAATATGGGAGGAGCAAAATATATACAGCGTAGTGGGTAACATTAGCACTGCTGGAGGTCACTGATTGGTCAGAGCGTTCGAAGACTACTAGCTTTGAATTGGATCTCGAGGTGTCAATTTTCCCGCCCACAAAAAATACACTACGTCTAAATTGTCCCCTTTATTGGGAGCAATGAGACTGGTTGACATTAGTGACAACGAAATGTAAATAGCGACCAAAATCAACAAACAAAATTGTCGAATTATTGAGAACACGGAAGGAGTGTCGCTGTTCGAGATCAGCTTACTTGTTGGAATGTCCGGTTTTGACTTTTGCCTAACGTTATCATTATAATCACATCACAAATCCGCATGCGTGTTACTATTTGTTGGCGATGCTTCTGGTATACAAAGTTATGCGAAGGAGGTAGACGTAGGGGTCAGGGTGTTAGATAATCTAGTTAGTTAGACTAGTACTGCTCCATTAGAAAATTTAGACACCTCGGGTTTATAATATTACAAATGTATAATATAAATTATTATTATATTATAATATTAAAAATTTATACATTATAATTTATAATACCGGCTACTTTTCTGCTCCATTAAAACCCTCAATATTGCCCATACAGCTAATACTATTTTGAATACTCAGGTGTAAATAAAAGTGACATGATCGAGATAAAATTCGCTGCGTATGTTGTTTTCACGTGTTAATTTCAGGTGTGAGTACGTGTCTTTTCTAGGCTGAAAGCAGAAAATTCGATGAAATCTTGGTGTTCAGAACTAAGGATATATCCTATTTCCGCTTACCGATGGAGTTTTCATCCATGGTTCGTTCTACCTTGTTCATCAGATTAGCGTTTCACTTCCTTTCCGAAACGCCTGTTGGAGAGGTAATTTATTAAATATGCATATATATAATACTATGTATAATAATTAGGAATA
>SCLF01293518.1:0-16622 GCA_004367975.1 Mesochordaeus erythrocephalus
TGGAGCAAGTGCTTTACTTAAGTGATCAGGACGCTCTGCGTGACCCATTAACCACTATACGTTTAGTCAGACCTAGAACGCTCGAAGAGCAAAAAAAGGCGGTAATTTGGTCCCGCTGTGCGGGACGGGCTGACCCTAGTATTTTACGCGCCTTACACGATGTTGACCGCACCGCTGTGGACACTTTCGGCCTGCTTGGTACTGCATTTATCAGCCACATCAATCTGACTAATATGATAAATCAGGACAGAATCTATTTTGAGGAGGAAACGCGCCTTAATTTTAATGTAGTTAACTCTCGCAACGCCTTTATGGCAAACAGAATATTTAATAACGAGGGCGATGCACAAGTCAGAGCGTTAATGTCTAACGGCGGTTCGGGCACTTTAAATGAATTAACTGAAGCCATTGCTAAACGGGACAATTTTAAACGTTCACCCCTATTTACTGACCTTGAGCCAAATGACTGGCAAAAAAATATTAAATTATTAAATAAAAATGGCAATTTCGGATTTAACCCCTCTACCGACCTAATGCTCGTGGACGAACCCAACCCTATTCTAAACTCTGCTCTTCTGCAACCAAGACATCAAACCGTTTTTCATGGACCTGAAAAAGTTGACTCACACTCAAGAAACTTAATTCAGGAAGGATTTATACGATCCAAACTTCATGATAATACTAAGGATAAGTTCCACAACTTTAAGCTAATCGAACAAAAATTTAAGTTTGCCAATATTATTCCAACAGCTGAAAATGAAAAATGGAAGTTAACTAATTATAGTCTGCAGCATAATGATCCTCCTATATCCAGTGAATCATTTGACCTACCCTCGCCCGTAAAAAGCTATGAAAATTCTAGTTTACAGCGAAACTTATTTAACAATACTGTAATTCTACCCACTTCTGATTTTGTCAATACCCTACATAACAATATTTCGCTGTTTAATAACGACAACATACTGCCGAACAGACCAGTAGACTATGATTGCGCCACGCCTAATCTCATGCCTTTAACTGATATTACTAACCATAGTATTCGGGATAGTGAGTGTGACATTGCTCGGACAGATACAAATCAGTCACAATTGGGACATAGCATTAATGGTTTAAATCGTGATGTAACACCACCCATTGAAAGTTCCAGCGCAAATTCTTCCCAATTTTTGACGATGTATAATCAGCATAGTTGGGCGCCGTTCAATCTTAATACGCAAATTAATCAACCACTATCGTTCCTAGAAGACTTATACAGTGCCGATGATAATGTTGAACCTCGTAACGCTAATCCCATTATTTCAAGTAAATATCCACATACCAAGAATCTGCCCAAGAAAAATGAGGTGAAAATTAAACTCCTACAAAAACGTAAATTACGAAATCCTAAACTACATCTTATGAAAAATAGTTTACTCGAACAGAAATTTTCAATAAACGAGTGTATGTTATGGTCAATGGTAGAGGCGTCTGAAATTGAGGGAAATATATTTAAAATAGGAGAAATCATTAAAACTAATGACAAATTTAATTCGGAAATTATAACTGTTGAAAAATTCCAATGGGCTTCATCTGATAAGGGTATAAGCTATGAGGAATTTAAATTTGGCACCAAACGAATTAGAGTTAATCAACGTGGAGGTAGGGCCAAGTGGTTCTGCTGGATTATACTCTTCTCTAGATGGATTCTTATCATACTTAGGTTCATAGTAGATTGTGCCGAAGGACTGAACGCTAGCGGAGACCGTGACGAATCTGTATATTTAATAGGTAAAATTTTACCAATCCATAATAACACACTGATTACGAGTTATATGATTGATGTCATGAATAACATACCTATGCATAAAAAAACGTGCCCGCATATCAGTCAGGAACTATTTTTAATTATTGAAAATATTATGAACAAAATCTCTGCCAAATTGCTAACCAATATTAACTTTAACTCTAACATTCTATTAAAAGATAAAATTGAAGTAAACATTAGACGCGCTGTTCCTGTAGTAAACAATCCCGTAAGCATGAAGGAAACAATCGTTCGGAAGCAAATTCGTCGTCGATTACAAAAAGGGGAGATATCGAGGGCCAATATTTATGAACCGATTATTACGACCGACACCCTAAAAACAAGGTATGATTACTCCAACTTCAATGAACTATATGAGGAGCTTTGTGTTCAAAATCTCTCCCCACGGGCAATTTTGCAAGATATGCAAGATACACACTTTTTTCGCAAAAAATCTGAAGTCAAAAAATCACCTACCATTAAAATTTCATTCAATCTAGATGATACATTTATTGGACAATCAAGGATGAAAAACCACTTATTTTTTCAGAAATTTGACATGCTTTCGGAATTCATTAACTCTGATGTAATTAAACAAGCGTTTTGCCCTCCAAAACCGATTATTCCAGGATGCGAATTCATTTACAGTAATTCCTCCTTTTTTCAATCTGCCAACCTTCCAGCGTTAGATGGCGCTTCCATTGAGATCAATAATAAGACTTTCAATTTTCCTAAGCGTATTATAAAAACAGACAAAAATGATAGTACTGAAACAAATATCAAAATTATATATGCAAACCTCAATAGACCTATCCAACTCAAATTACAACGCCTCACTGATATATTTTATGAAACTGAAATATTTATGCTTTCTGAAATTGAAACATACAGTAATGAGTTGGACAGAAATAACATAATCCCAATCGGTTTCGACTATATAGCACACGAGCTAATTCAAGTAGGTAAACGTCAACTCGTGCTGTCTATGATTGTTTTTAAAGTACACATTGCCAGATATATAAAAAAAATAGATATTGCACCCCCTTTTACAATGCTATACTATGCTAATGGTAACACTAAATTTAATATCTGTGTATTTTACAGACCTATCAAAGGCTCCAGTAAATGGATTGGGTTAGGAAATGAAAATACTTTTTTGCAGAATTTTGATGAAGTAATAAAATTACAAAAAAAAGTACCCTCAATTCTATGTGGAGACTTAAATGGCAATATCAAAAGGGCGCGCAATGCCGATGAAAAACTTTTTATTCCGGATATAAGAGGACAACTCGGTGATTACATCAATCTAGTCAATAAACCTACTTTTCATAAGATATCTAGAGGCAATAAAACTTCGGCGACCACCATAGATATATTCTTTACAAAAAATATAACAGCCTCTCTTAAACACTATCCAGGTAAAAATTACGTGGGATGTGATGGACACGACATTCTCGAACTCACAATGTCGGAAATTAGAACCAATATTATCGGATACTTAAATATCGAAAAAAGACCTACACTCGACACGAAATTATTACACAGTATTTGTGCGTGTCTTTTGCCCAGTTTAAAAGTCAAACTTAATAATTTACGACTGGAGGATGAACGCAATTTTAATTTATGTAAATTAAACGCAATAACTGATAACGATTCTGGTATTAAATGTGTAGAGTCATCTGATTTTCTGTTCCGATTTATTGAGGAGGTAGCTGGTTTAGTACAACCGGTAATTGACAAACAAATTCCCATATATTGCAATTCAAAGTTTAGCAGCGAAGCTACTAAGCAATATAGAAACTTGTTATTTGGACTTTTTCGACTTAGAGATGATACATCTGATCCGCAGGATTTATTCGGTATTGAAAGTTTAACTGATCAAGTACAGAGATTGACTAATCTCAGCTACAACAAAGATCGTAGAAAAATTCATAGAGTCGATCCTGACTTTGACGCATTTAACGACATTGACTTATTCAAACTGAATAAAAAACTTAATCCGAAGGATAAATTAGTTTCCAATGCGTCGGAAGAGTTTCTTTCTCAGGATCTAGCCTATGAATATGTTAGACTTTATAACTATATAATCTTACATACAACTAATTTTACACCATCTTATGATGTATCTGATTTTATACCAAATCTTAAGGAAGTTGAAAAATTTAGTTTTAACGAGCATTTGATTCCAGTCTCAAGCAAATGTTCTAAAACTAAATCATTTGATAGCTGTTTCAAATCACTCAAAAAAAACACAAGAGGGTTAAATTCGCATGTTAACGGTAACATCTACAACGCACTGCCAATTGAATTTAAAACTATGATGTTTGACGCTATTAAACGATATTTTGAGATGGGCATTTTTGCCGACCGTTTTTTAACAACGAAATTTGTTGCGATTTTAAAGAAGGGCGACTCTAAGCTTATAAAAAACAGACGGTTCCTCTCAATCGGTACAACAGATCAGCAACTTATCGGAAAAATAGTTTCAGCTAGTCTACAGACATTTTGCGAAAACAAAAATCTACTTAGCAACCGGCAATTTGGATTTAGATCTGGACACGGCTGTGATCTTGCCGTTGCTTCCCTAGTTAACCAAATGGCGTCCATAAAAAAGACCTCAGGTGCTATACTAATTTCATTAGATTTATCTTCAGCCTTTTTATGTGTCCAACACGAAGTTTTACACAAAATATTAAGTAAAATTGTCAAAAAGCGTGACCTGGTGTATTTTATCAGTCAACTAAGAACCCGCAAGGGAATCGTGATTTCAAATGGCATTAAATCTGAGGAATTCAAAATACCGCCAGCTGGCGTTATGCAAGGTGAAGCCACCTCGCCACTGTTTTTTAACCTGGCAATTAATGCCTTCATTGATAAAATTGCACCATTTTCTACTGATTGGGATCCCATAGCAGGCAAACGGGTTCAATGTTACGCGGACGATAGCGTAGTATTGCTATGGGACCCCAAAGTTTCTGGTTTAATGAGCAATGCTAATACAGTTTTAAATGAGACTAAGACATATTTCTCTAACTGTGGTTTTTTAATAAACCAATTTAAAACAGAAGCTATCGTATTCGGAAACAAAAAATTTAAAGAAAATATGAGTAATACATTCGTTACGCCAGTTGGTGAATTTACAGCGAAAGATAATATATGTTTATTGGGTATCAGATTCAATGAGAAGCTTAGCTATCAACCACAAATTGATTATATTTTAATGAAAATGCGTAGCCTCATCTACCCTATTAAAAATTTGCTTAACCTGGGTACGAAAAAACAAATTCTTAAAATTGCATATGCGGGCAGTTATGGCCTTTTCTCCAATGGTATGAGTATTCAACCACGTTGGAGTCAATATAATTATATAAAACTTCAAACAATCATTAACACACAAATAAGAACCATTCTTGGAATTAAACTAAATGAATTTAATAACGTCTCCCAAAAAGACCTTTTACGAATGGCTGAATGGTTGCCGGTTCATCTTATACATATGAAATTGGGTCTTTGTACGATTAATCGTATTTTAAGAAACAAAAAACCTCACGACCTATATATAATTTTAAAAAATCAAATCAAATATAATGATAACTCATTTTATAACGATCGTATCAATCATATTGACACTAAAATTAATTTCATGAAGTCCCTACATTTAGGTAAACGTGTTCCATCACTTCTCACCAAAAATCCTAACAACAAATGGGCCAATATCGAACATAAAGTATTTCCGGGTTGCCACGCTGAGTGGTTTAATTGCTTACCAATTTCTATAAAAGAACTTTTAGGTCTAAATAAATTCGACATCGAACTTTCGTTATATTTAAGAACCAGATGTTACCATAGGATAAACATTGCTAGGAACAAATGTAGTTTCTGCTCTAGATCATTCTGTCCAGATGAAGAGAGTAGAAACATTATTGCTAATAACGTAATCAAATTATTAAGTGAAAATTATGATGTAAATGAAATTATGACACAAGATGATGAAACTATCCGGGTCTTAGCAGATATCAAACACTTTTATACTGATGATTTTAAAGAGTGGTTTGACAAGCAATAAAATCAGTACATCGTCACGAATCAGTTATGATAATGACACACCAGAAATATATTTTTTACATATTCAGCCTCAGAATGAAAATCAACTGCTACTAATGATTACAACTTGGGCCATATAGCTGTTTTGACATATCTTTGTCGGGGGTCGGATAAATAATGTGGATGAATTAATAAACTTGTAAGTTGACTTTCTGATAAACATTGACTTTCTGGTAACTCTCAGTAAATGTACATTCTGAGAAACGTATGAAACGTATGAAACGCATTGACAGTCCTACACCTAATTTCTACGATTTAATATCTATAATCCTTGGATAAATCGTGGTACTCAGTATGGGACATTATGTGGATTAACTCGAAAAAACTTACATTTTAGGAATCTTTGAACATGGCTGATGCGACAACTGCTCAGTGTTACTTGTTGATTACTGTGATATGTTGATATACTTGACTGGGTCTCAAACATAGACGGCACTATAAATATTTTATTTACATTACAATTTAACTGTAATTTAATTGTACATAGAAATCATTTAATCAAAATTAATTGTACCAACTTCGACAAAAATTATGTATTCAACAAGTCTAACTGAAAGTGCAACTCAATTAGATTTATAATGAAAATTCATGCACGTTATAACAGACCGCTAATGTTACAGTCAAATTTTAATTCACAAATATATTACATCAAATACTAATATTAATAATAATGTAAAACCGTACGTTTAATTTGTTTTTCCTAAATGAAAGCTCTACGTTTAACGGGATTCTGATTTCTCTGATACATCTTACTGTTACAAGACATTTAAATGCAGTTACTGGGCCTAGGTTACGGGCCTAGGTTACTGAGCCTAGAATAATACCAAGTATGAAAATACAGAACACGTAACTCAGATCTATTCAAGTCTGAAAAGTATTTACACTCAACGGACATGTTTCCCTCACTACAATACTTATATAGTCCATCATGACTACTGTGTCACTGTACTCCCCTACTTTACCACTCATATTATAAAAAGACTCAAAAGCTCCTTACTATATCTGTAATCCGATAAATATAATACATATTAATTTTCACTATGTTCCTACTCATTTAGATGTTACATAATCAATTTAAGAACCGCTTAGTAGACTTACACTTTGATTCTGGGGATAGGGCATATAGGACATTAATCGTAACTCGCCATGATGAACAGTAATTATCCACGAAGGCCAATCGTTGGCAGGTCGCAAACAAAACCATAGGCTCGGCAGAATGTTGTTGAATAGGCATTCGCTTTACAAGAATATCAACATTATTGGCTAATAAAATCTTTAACAGACCGCAAAAGAGTATATAACTAGTATGGAGTCAATATTCTGAACTAATCCATCACAGTATAACCGATTATCATGTAACTTCCGGCTGATGGACAGCGATCATCATTGTAATTCCGTGATAAGGACGATATATAGCATATCTATAAAAACATAAATTTAAATAATCATGTTTAAGCTTGCTGCGATAAAATACAGTTAAAATATAAGCACAGAATGTAGAATTAATTTTTCAGCGAGAAAGTAAAATCGCGTAGTAATAATATTTGTGATAATCTTGGCATAAAAGTTTGGCTAGGTAATTATGATCGTCAATAAATAATATTTGAAGATTTAGTTGATAGGAATGACATTTTTTTATGCACCGAATAGATTAGGCAGAACTGTTTTAATGCTTCGAGGTAGAGATTTGAATGTTTAATGACTACAGCTACTACTGTATATCATATGGAATTTATGTAATAAAAATGCTGCAGCGAGATTCTATTTCTATTTTTTATGTTATTATAAATTCTACGGTATAATAACTCAACTTCTGAAACTAAATAAATTAATAAAAAAAAACCTATGAACGGGCAGCAAGCCTAGTCAAATACTCCCTACAATACGTTGAAATTCCTAATATACTTCGGCAAATAAATCTCACTGCTAACATGATAAACATGATTAATAAGTATATGTACAAAACATTGATACTTAATAGATGATTTCTATTTAAACTTATTTATGCCTGTCGTCTGGAAATTACCGTGTTTTATTGAACCATCTCGGTGGCCAAAAACAAAGTACTATATTTATAGGGATAACCTATAAATCTGTTACGATATATGGGTTTTATAACAAACTCATCTAAATTGGTATCGCAGTATATATTAATTAACCTTCTCATCGACTGTCTGACATGAGCTACTTTAAAACCGGCGACTGTTGAAGGTATAGAAGTTGGCAGATACCAATCTGACAGAAATTTTATGAGGCGCAGGTAATTCAGCAAGCGCTGAAACTGTAATTGATTTCTTTGGCAACGTCCCGATGTACAACAGTAGTTTCGTGTAGTTGTAGTGCCCATTTGCAAATAGAATAAATGACTTACATGGGGAACGATGTTATGCCTTTTTTATGATTTCACACTGACACATAACGATAATTACATTATATGATACATTACGGATAATAATCATGAACCAATATATGTGAAATTTAAATTTTTTACGATGATTATGCTATAATGTTTCATGTAAATCGCAAATAGACTATGATGGATTAAACTATATAAGTCAAGTATGATACAAATCGTAAAATCAGTCCTTTGATATACTAAGGTGTCAACTTCCGAATCTGCGAGCAAAAACTCCAATACCAGAATTGAAACACGCTCATAATTAAGTATCACGTCCATCACTTTTGAATTCTGCCACTGACTTAATAATCCGGACCAATCAGATCGTTTCATAAAAGTAGACAAATTATGGAGCAAATTAGGCATCCAAAGGACAAACTGGTCCAAACTCACTTCAAATGCCGTTTCTATTTTTCGATTTTTCACTTCCAAAAATGACAACAAAGACCTAATTTGTGCTGAAACCCGGAAAGTGGCAAGGTCAGATGATAACAAATTTGATTTTCCTATTTGTAAATAAAAATGACCAGCTTGTCTCTGACCTACTGTCTTGCCAAAGGCAGTTAAAGCTGTCTCCGATATTTCTCCTTGTAATAGAAGCTCGGTGATATAATCTATCACGGCAAACAAAGTATATTTAGGTAAAATAAATGCGGGACCTATGTCAAAGCGTTGCATAGTTTCATTACATTTTAAACACACGCAATTCATAATACTTTTCAAGGTATTTCCGCACAGTGTTTGCCTGAAAAAGGCATATTGCCATAATAGCTTTATTGGATGAGAAGCCATGGTTAGGATCCAACCGGTTGATAAATCGATGTCAAAACTTGATATTTTTTGGAGCAACTGGAATGTATGACATTCATTCACAGTTAAGTCGGCATCTATGGGAACCAATACAGCGAAATTCACGACGGAAATCGGGCCCTCCTTGGTTTCCACGATCTCCTCTGGGAAACTGAATATTTAATATATTACTAATATTATATAAGTGTATTCGCATAATATGATACCCCCTATATAATTTAAAAAAAACAAATGATATGTTTCCATTCTACAATGAAAATTGATCAATGTTTTGCCCTGAAATCAATTTTTTTTCTGGTCTAAGTAACACTAAAAACGAATTCAGAATACATCCACAATCTAATGTTATCTTACTCACGTTTTTGATGGGAGATACAGTGCCAGCCCGGTTAACGGCAAATCTGATACGCGCCCAGCCATTCGGATCTCGCGAATGTCTAATCGTTCAAGATCTGCATAAACAGCCCTTGCCTGGACATTTTTTGTGTAAATTGATGCCAAATCTGCAATCTCACCCGCAATATCGGGATTTTGACCTAGGATTTCATATCTCGTTGTAATGCCCCAACGTTGATCGAATATTTCATGATCAAATAATGTATAATCCTGTGCGTTTGAGGCCCAACTTGACAATTCAATCAGTCCATTTTGTACCTGCCTATTCAGCACATTTTCGGTTGCATGAGTAGCGTATAATCGTGCCTCTTTCAACACATCTTCTCGTTCGGTTAATTCTGTTACAACCCGAGTAATTGTTGAACATAACTTTAAAAAGTAATTTTTACTAACTATAAAATAGGCTATTTAAATATATAAACAACGAAAAATCCGCCATAATCAAAAACTCTAACGTTGTAAGAAAAATCAAATTTCAAATATACCGGAAGTGACTTACTAGTGATTTGAATTGTGGCATTTCTTCCACTTGGGCTGTGATCAGAAAGGCCATCCAGCTACACAAACGTTGTGTCTGTGTTTTACTTTCATTTAGAACGTCAAGTCGGTGCTCCTCCATTTGCCTTAATAATAATTCAAATATCAACGTATAGATCTGAAATATCAATAATTGTACACTTTTTCTGAATGGTATGAGAATTTCATAAATATTTGGCGATCTCTACAAGACATACGATCATAATAATGCTACAAAAAGTCTTATAATCATTTCCATAACGTTTCATATAACGTAAAATGCTGAAACATTGACCTCTGACGACCTTTAAGCATCGATAAAATCTTTGATAATATATATTTAATATAGTAAAATCAGTTTTTCATCATTGCAACGATTAAACATCGGTTTCATGAGGGAGTTAATTGGGATTATACCGCTAGACCGAAGGAATATTATCAAGCCTAAGTACTTTTTAGTGTCTAACTACACAATTAATGTTGCTAAGTACAAAAATCATGAGATAAACCTACCATAATTTGAACAGTTGTTCAAATATAAATATAATAATTACTAGTGGCAATTCTCAATGATTCTGAGAAGTTCGATAATTTCGTGGCTACACAATTAATTTTGTAAAATACAAATTTTGAGCCAATCTATCAAAATTTTTAACAGATATTTAAATACAAATATAATAACTATTAGTGGCAATTCTCAATAATTTTGATAAATTCGATGATTCCGTGGCTACACAATTAATACTATAAACTACAAAAATTATGAGTCAAATTCATCAGATTTTTAACAGTTATTTTAAATACAAATATAATAATTATTATTGGCGATTCTCAATAATTTCGATAAATTCGATAATTCTGTGGCTACGGCATTTATATTATAAAATGCAAACTATGAGATAAAGTCATCAAAATTTTAACAATTTTCAAATACAAGTATAGTAGTGGCAATTATCAATAATTTCGATAAATTCGATAATTCGATATGCTATAAAATATGCTATAAAATACTACTTACAACTGAATGTCGGTGGTATGTAGCACGTTCATTCTTGAATAGTTTCTCTGGTACTATACAGCGGCGGCGGTTTTTTCGTAATCTCGTTGTTGTGGCCTGACAATAATGTCCCTGGAATTGACAAATTTTAAAATTTATTTTCAAAATAATGAAATAACCGGTAGTCGTAATGCGGATATTTTCCGAATGCTTCAAGAAGACACATAAGACCTGCATCGTACTTTTTCGCGAAACTGAGGCGAACGGAGATACTGCAGGTGTAAATATGACACATCGATCTCTATGCTAAAACTGACTATTGTCATTGATGACTAATCAATCTTCGATATAACTACATAGGATGACGTATCTGATCTTATGACGCATAACATACCATCATACTTGTACTAAAATGACGTATACATAGATAAAGCTCTGTTGACGCCGCTCATTGAGAGACTATTTAGGGATTTTCCGCGATACTGCTAAATTTACTGTAAAACACTGACAATAAGAGAACCACAGTTATGTTTAGGATGTATACTTTAAGCACGTAGCTTCGTTCAACTCGGGAATTTATAACAAAACAGCGCATTTTACAAGATTCCATTATTTATAAAGATCAATCAACCTGACTAAAAATTCACATTCACACGATGTTATATTATCAACAAGCAACAAGTATGAATGTATTCTAATTTATTTTTCACTAACACAGGGGAGTTACAGTTGGAATATGATAGTCGTTCCGTTTGGCGCACGTGACGATAGCCTTAGCCGGAAATATATGTATGCGAAACGTTATAGCATTCCTGCAAACATGGATCGATTATGGGTAGGGAAGTCTGGTACGGGTTGTCGGTCTCTCGGTAGTTACGTCTGGTGGCAAATTGACCTCGTACAGGGCAAACATGACTATTATTTACCAAACAGACCCCATCAATCTCTGCTTGGTCTATAATATATATCAATAACAGTAATGAGCCTAGTTGCAATAACTACTTTTAACTCAGAATGTACAAAGCGTGATAATGAAATGGCTACAGAAAACCTATGCACAAAACTTGTATGTTTGCCCGTTATATATACTCGCTAGTATTAATACAATACTATTTTATTGACACAATATATTTTTATAAACAAAAATTTATTTTTATAATCAAATAAAGTTTCCCACGGGAGGAATTTTATCAACAAGTTGGCATGAAGGATACAATTCTAATACTATTTTCTGTGAACAAAAATTCAGTACGTACCAAGTAATAGCTGTTTTCCTGTAATATGATCCAGATTCCATGAACCCAAGGACGGATAGGCGATTTCCAGATCGGTGTATATGGAGTCGGCTTCATAGGTAAACTAAAAATTCATTATTACACACTGATAAACGGCGGCAGATGTTACACACTAGCCTGGCGACGGGTTGGTATATTCGAAACGGGATTTAGCACGCAACTAATTATAGGGAAACTTAATGCTATATTTATAAGTATGATTCTTTTAACATTATTTTTTCAGCATAATTAAAAATAAATAATGCAACAAATATACTGACAACTTTTTTACGCAATTTACATAATATTTTAATAACGTTATAACGCACGATAATTGACAATATTTCGTACATCCTATGGTTTATAACTATGACACTTACATTATGGCAAATAGCTTTACCAGTTTCGTAGCTTTGATGAGATGTACCAGGGTGATGTGGACGAATACGAAATTGCACCTTTGTTTTTAAATATCGATATTCATCGCCTAGATAACAAATTTCCATTAAAACAATATTAAACTAATAATAAAATGTAACATACCTAATGATGCTAATAACATGCCCTCTAGTATTTCCACTTCACCATATCCGTAGTCCAAATCAGCAGGAGTCAAATCTGAACGACCCTGCTGCAAAATTTCCACGGCAGAAAAATATAGCAGCCATTCGATAACTTCAAATAATGTGATACTTTCATAAACTTCAAAAAGAATTCTAACATTGGACTTCCCATACTCAAATAGCCGTTTTAACATGTTTCGCATTTTCCGGCAAAACGCTAATAAAACTTTAGTAAAAATTTAGTATAATGAATACACACCTTGGGATTCAGGACGTACACAACCCGGCCGAATTAAATAATGCTCTATAATTGTGATTAGAGTGCTGCGACATTTACACGATTGACAATTGCACATACTTTTGTCCAGTCTTAGGTGTCAGGTTTAGTTGTTTGGCATAAAAATAGTAATGTTTTTGCTTACCTACTAAAATTATGAAAACAAGGTGAAAAAGATGCTCCAGACTTGTTTATATAAGCCACATATGCAGTCAATGTTTTTAACAAAATCTCGATAGCTTAAATGTACTTAGAATTACAAAATAGTATTATTCGAAAACTCACATTTTACTAGATCCTCCATGGCAATTTGTAGTAATTCTAATACTGGATCACCCAATTTTATAAGGAAATTCAAACCCTTGGTGAACTTATATGAGAATTCGATACGTAAGCGGGTACTGCTGAGATTGCGCCCGACCAATTCTCCACGTTTCAGCCGCCTAATACGGACAGTCGTTGAACCGGCCCCGGAGCTTCCCACGACGGAACTATTATTAAGCTGCGAGGCACAATTAACTGATAAATCTTTTTCAGGTGGTCCTTCCACCACGGTATCCAGATATTCCCGCTCAGCTGCACTTATGGTTTCGTCGCTACTCTCAGAACCCCATTCACCGTTAAAAAACAATATAGTTTAAAGTAAAATAAGGCCAATAATACCTGCTAGAATGGAATCCAATGACACAGTTTCACGCAAAATGTCATTTCGAAAACGGCTGGTCGAACTGTTATATCTGGTAATCTTCGGTGTTGAACCGGATAAACAACCTTGACGTTTACTCATTTTTACTCTACAAAGAACTTAGTACTATTATAAATACGTCATAGGTAAAATGCTAGATACGTAACACATAGCATTAGGAAATTTATAGAAAAATCTTTACAGTTGAGTTAATCTCCATTGCTTGTGTAGCATCTTCGTCGCATTGTGAGACTAGATTTTCATGCTTCGGAATGCTAACCGGATGATTGTACAGGAAAGTCTGACATTCAGTCCATCCCCCTACTAAAATAGGGCATCCGGAGACCCGCTTAGGCACGGATTTTACATCAAGCAAAAATTTACACTAAAATAATTATAACGTTTTTATATTTGTTGCTACACATACCCAGCTTAACTCTTTACTATTATTGGATAGTGCAATTCGACCAAATTCACGTACAGGACGAATACTGACGTCATAATGTGGAGTTTCACCACTAATCTGCAAAGTCGTACGTAATACAATATACAAAGTATTCAACAATGTCGAATTAAACCACCCAGTAGCTTAGGATAAAACGTAAAATATATATGAAACAAATTTATGTACCTGACCGATTACGTAAATCATGCACCAAAATTCCATACGAGATTGATTTGTACAAATCGTAAAATATATATTCCTCCTGAATTTTTTTTTGAGGGGTAACGAGCCATTATAATGCGCAAATTCTAATCTTACATTTATCTTTACCCCCAAAGAACCTGGGCTTCGTCGAGACGTTTTCAGTAGGTCGATAAGTCCATTATATAATGTAATTAGGCCAATTTTTTCGCTTTTCTTGGCATGACTCAAGGCAATCACTGATATGACGATACGGTGATGAAGACAGGGTAATTCGTCGCAATGTTTTTTACTATCAGAAAACACGTTGGGACAGGATACTTTATATGAAGCCGCATGAGCCAGGGTATCCATACGACAATTCCATCGTAATAAGGATAACATTAGCTCGATTCGTGAAATGGCCTGCTATAATTAACAATAATTAAGATTTCAGTTATATAATACCTTATTAACCTTTATATAGTCGAAGGAGATATAATCGGAGATCGACAATTCGCGATATAAGTCGATCATTAAATTAATACGGCAAAATGAACCAGATACGAAATGTGACATAACGGTACGACGGAGCTTGGCATAATCGGTCAAATTAGTTAAATTACTCACCATGGTACAGCTCACTCTCCGCAGCATTTCGGTGTGGTTATAAGGGGATAATGTTGCAACGGTCACACCGTTATGTAGGCCATGGGAACACCATCGCTGCTCAAATAATGCTGGTTCAGATGTCTGCATTGAATGTATTTCGGACACAGGCATTTTCGGAATCTCATTAGTAAATATAATATATAAAAATTAAAAAGAACAATATCTACCTCTTGTTTTTTGGGGACAAAATTGTTATGGAAACGACAGCGTTTATAATTTTACTTTACAACTTTAATTAGGTCAAACACGCTAAACGAAATGACACTCGAACTAATTAAAAATAGATACACCTGCTTTTTAACATGCATGAACAATCTTCCTTGTCGACTAAATCAATCTTTAACAGCAAAACATTTAAAGTCATTAACAATTGTCATAATGTAAAATCTTCTACAATTATTGATAGGCTACACAATCACAGTATGAGTATATTATAATACATGTAATATAACAGTAGACAAAGTTTAATATAAGTTATTAACAACCCTGACATTTAATCGAAATTAGTACGACAATACGCTCTTCAAATTTTCAGCTTGCCACGTCTGATATAAATTATGCAATAACTCACAATTAATACATTTATGGATTTTTTTATATATCTTTATTTCTATCTTTACACAAATAACTGACACATGTACAAAGGGGACGTTTGCTGGTACAGCAATGTTAAAACATAATACTGCAGACAGCAACGTTGCATGCTTTAAATAAGATGAGGTTGGGGTACTCCGGGTCACTGCTACCACTTTTCTAATCTTCGCCGTTTCTTTGCGTGCTGTACGGCAATCTGTCGTGTTAGGAAATCATTCTGCGTTCGCTGGCACTATTCAAGCCAAAAGCAGACCAATTTTTGACAAACCCTAAATTAATATAATTTAGATTTGTCTCAGGCACAATTTTACAACTTAAAGTAAAAAACGTTGCCAGGCCTCTATCCCATTTAAAAAATCTATGCTGGAACTAATATCATGAACGAGTTAACCTTTAAATAGTGAAATATACATAGATTTTGAACCAAATTCTGCTTCTACATATGTCTTACATTTGCATACTTAATACTATATATTTAGAAATAGGCTGCGCAGCGCGAATGGTATACACGTTACAGTAAAACTACAGGAAAAATGGGACCAGTCACACCATTACAAACATCACGATCTTCACACTATTTATCTGCACACTGATAACAACTTCACTGTAATGAGAGTGCATCGAATTAAATAAAATAAAATAAGTTAAAGAAGTAACACTGTTTTGATAACAGGTATATGCGTCTAATCACCAGTTACATTTGGCTTCAAAAAATTGAAACCGTAGACACGAAACGCGTGCCGACGTTTTCCCCATAGAGTAAGGTTTTCGGTCCAATCAAGCCGCCCTGTTGATTCCCTTTTTAGGAACAAAATGTCCTCGCTCTTAATAACATATATGTATTATTGGTAATTAGTTAGTAATTAGTTAGTAATTATTTGGAATTATTTGATACTTGTTCGTTATTATTATTCGTATGGCAATTATA
>SCLF01294630.1:0-16620 GCA_004367975.1 Mesochordaeus erythrocephalus
AATGTGATTTCGGGCACTATGTCCGATTGGCTCGAAAGTGGGCTTATTCGACGCACCATGACTCCAGCTTCAATTATTCTCAAAGTACCGACCCAGAATTCGTAACACGTGACCCAGTTATAGCCCAAAAATGGAATTTCTAAAGTACAAATTTTCAAAAAGTGACAACATCACGAATTTTATAGCTTTCGATTTGTGATTTATAAGTTGTGCCCAAATTAACAGGCAGATCGGCATTTTAAATTATTTTAATAGGATCAGTATATCACCGCGTGTGGTACTCGACTCAGATGTCGGCCTATATATATATATTTTTTTTTTGAGGTTTAAATCAATGTCTTCCTGCTGCGAAGTACCTGCGGAGATTATGTATTAAATCATAAGATTTGTTATTTAAAAACCGTCATGTTCCGATTATTATGTTCTTTTTAGATATGATGCTATCGCATTTGTTGAGTCCATCTTCCCCACGTCCATGCAAACAACAGAACCAGTTGTGTACAAGACCAGTTGGATTTGCGTATTAGACGTATTTGTCAAAAACAACCCCATAGTGGCTACTTACATAATTACGAATATTTCCAGAAGAAAAAATAATATGTAAAAAATATGTGAAAACATACAAAAACAGAACTCTAACAAGTAGAAAAATATACTTTCTGGTATATACAACTTTATAAAAATTAAACATATATACATACTCTTCGTTATTTCCTCAACAATCTCATATATACAAGTTTCATTGTCCGAAATTGTCCGAAATTGTCCGATGCTAGGCTGAATTTCCGCCTGCCCAATTCGTTTATGGCGTCGCAAGTTTTAGAGGCAGGGTATAATTAATTACCCTTAGTATGTTTGATCAGGCCTATTGATTGTATTTGACGGGCCTATCGATTAGCGATCAATGAAAGGACCTTTGTTCTGGCCATAATTTAAAGGCTCGTAATTGGCTTCTTCAAATAGGACAATTTATCCATTTGCACTTTATCAGGTTCCCCACTTGATTATCTTTCTATACGATGCAATAAATGGCTTTTATAAAAAGTGGCTTTAGACCACCACGACTTTAGACCTCCCATAATGTGGTTCGCATTCGGACTGTCTATAGACCTCCCATAAGGTGGCTATGTCCCGGACTAGCATTCTTCCGCGACCCACAGCGTCCCATAATGTTTCCATCTCAGAAGGTCGGAGAACCGAAAAACATTCCTAAGCCAAGAGCATAAGTCGAAGTAAAACGCGTAATGTGTGCTTACTCGGCACTGGGGGAAACCACGCCAACTGTCAAATACCAATTTGTTCCGCGATTGATCGACTCACTACCCACCTTTAGCAGCCTACAGTGACGCGTACAATTCCAGCATGCAATACCACTATATCAATCAAATTCAACAAATTCTCCACCAGACTTGGACTAAAACGCTATCGTCAGTTTTTCATCTGTCTTTTAGATTTGCATATGAGCGGCAAGCAGGTAGTCATGATATGTAAGAGACCAAGCTAGCGCAGATTGTTCGGCGACTTGAACGACTTCTAAATGTTTCTCAATTCCGTTCTGTTATTCTATGTTTTCAGATTCAATGATCAGGAGCATAGTATGCGCTCGATAGTATACCAATTCGGCTCCAATGTATACTATCACTTGGCTAGAACCATACACATAATAAGCGATTGACCAAACGTGTCGTTACTCCAGCCAAACGCACAAACCAACACTTCCATTTCAGAGTCATTCCGAAAACAAATATTTTTTCGCCTTATATTGGGAAAAAAGGTGGTACGAAGGTCCGAAAACAGCCTTTTTCTGCATAACTGCCGAACCTGATGTTCAGTCGCACCAATTTTACTTTCATTCTGTTAAACTCGGCCTTGCGCTTTCTCGAAATTTGTCGACCATATCTCGAAAAATAGCCATTTTTGCCGATTCGCGCTTAACATAATATTCATCTCGTCGAGCTCTATCGATTGCACTCGAGAGGAAGCGTGTTAGACAAGTTTGCCTACTACTTTTTCCATTTTTAGCGTTATTTCCACGGCGTTCATCACACATTTTTTCTCCATTGTACTATTTCGTGCTCTAGCTATTTTCTCTTGTTCCTGTGCATTCCTTTGGTGTATCATGCCCCCACTAAAATTTTTCATTTTTAGTGTTTTTTCATCAAAAAGTTCCATTGTCGTGTTTATGCCCTATTCGTGATTTTTTCTTTCCCCTGCATTGTCCTCTGTGTCAGTGTTGGCTATTTGGTGAGATAACATATTGTTTTGTAATAGTTTGTTAACCTATTAAAGTGTCTTATCTACATACATTTCCAGCGTTAAGATCTTCAGGGTTAGTTATTTCCGTTACATTTGCACGATTGATATTATTATATGTTTATACGCTTTGTATATTATACGCTGAGAGCTGCCAACTACTTTCAGCGAACTCCGAACATAATTCTTCTAACTTTCATTTTTATTGAGACCATGGGTTATACATATACGACTTATATGGGGTTAAAAAACAAATCTGGATTTTAAAATTTAATTTTTCTCAAATAGCCATTTTCCAGAACTTTTAAATTCTTTCAGTCGATTTATATTTGATTATTTATTTGCTTTCTAGAGCTTATTATGCAGTACTTTATTTCCCTCTCTTATACGGCGTATTACTATGCATTGTCGTCTGTATCTACGTGGTCTCAAGTTATTACGGATTATGATTGACGCTGCAAGGCGGCGCACACATGTCGAATGTTGTACTGAGTTCATTAATACATACCATTCACTAATTACAGACTACGATATGGAGATTTAAGCAAACACCATTATTTTGGTCAGACCAATTCTTTACATTATGAATTATTGTTTGCTTATATGAACGTGTGATGTGAGTATTATCGCAATATGTGAATTAATATGCAAAGTTGTTACAATTGTTGCTTATTGAACGTGGTTAAGTCTTTTACATACGTCAGCAGAAGAGCTGATATATTAAAACTCATATTGAAGGAGTAGAAACTATGTTGTAACGTTATTTTGAAACTAGTGTATAAACACTAAATTAGACACAACTAAAACATAACACCAAAGATGATTATAATTTAATGTTGGTCCATACAATGGGATGATCGTTCCTGCCTCTGCCGTCAATTCGCTGAACATGTCTATGCAACGGTTAAATTAGATATTAAAGTAATCGCGAAATATCCGGATCCTGTTAATTTGATCACCTAAATTCTGGTTATCCATTTCATTGCGATATCTATTCGTAATTTTTGGAATATTGCAAACCTTTCTTGACTATAAATGTCCTTATGGATTAGTATCAATACAGCCGAAATCACTAATCTTCATGCATACTTTCTAATTGATACGTCAGTTTGTGGGTCCAAGAAACACGTATCAGGATGAACGCCAGCCACAAGCCATTGGGTCTATGTTAAAACCACAAAAACAACGAGCACTGGAATATACTTTTCCTCATTCAAATTTCTAATTTCGTTTAATGCTCTGAAGTCAACGGATCAAACAAATCATACAAAGTGGTAAAATATACCAAGCGCGAACGAAGAAGCTAATTTTACAACAAAATTGATTCAGAATGATCATAATAGAAACGACGTTTAGCCGAGGATCGTCGAATAATTGGAAGGTCGTCGTAATAGTTTGTTCATATAAACACATTATAAATAGAATTCAACTTAATTTTAGTTTGTTTTCTGGAATTCCGTTTACGTTAAATCTGAACCTCAATCGATTTACCAAAAAGGTGTTAAGTGGTATGTGCTCTCTAATCGAAAACGTATATTATTAATTTCTTGGAATACATGTTTATAGTAATTCGATTGTTAATTTTATTGTTATAATAAGATTAAGATTCTAATAGTTAAATTAGTCGTAAGCGAATACTGGTAAAGTACTGTATTGGATACTTCGGATGATAATCATATTATTTGTCTAGGCAATAAATTTGAAAACGGGCCATGTTCGAGCCAATAAAACCGAGCAACCAACCTCGTAGTCTATGGTGCCTTTCCTAGATAGCTTTTACCGGCAAATTTCCGTGATTATACGTCCTATTATCTTATGAGGTATCAACATCTTCCAGATCAATAAAAAATTCCACATGCCCGTGTTGTATGCGATCCACCTACCTCGCCCTTGAATCATATGAGGCCAAATAGTGATAGAATTCAATGAAAATTGTCAGTACTGCCCATCATATACTGCGGAACAGGAAATAAGCAACTCAATAAAATACTGTTAATTTTCCCATCACATACATATCAGCAAAAGTTCTAACGGTTATAGACACAAATCATCTAAACATGTAGTTGTTAATTATAGACTCGAATATCTGTCTAGAATATATCTGACTCAAGCGGTTTCTTGCTTTCAGTGAAAATCCAAGAGATTTGCAAAATTTAACTGCAATTATCACCGCTGGCGGACCTCCATTTGTTTTTAACATAACATTGTTTATTGAATGTAAACTGAAGCAGTGTTGGGTGATTTTGTGTATCATCGTTGGTATAAAACATAAATAAATAACATTTTGTATTAAATATATACTGAAGTAGTTTCCGGTTTTATCAGAAATCCAAAGGTTTACTAACTACAACTCTAACTATTTTTGCCGTAGGAACCCAGTTTTAATTTATTATTTTCTTTGCGTATCAATGTTGGCATATAAATATATGCCGTTCTTATCGTGTATAGAAGTGTACCAATTCTAGGGATCATAAAATGCCAAATATTTCATCTTCCCTATTATAAATGTAGTTTCTATAACCGTATCTAAAATCACAAAATTTACTCTTGTAGAATAAAATTCCATTTTTTTCATTCTGTCAGGAAAAATTGGGAATCCACGGCCTGTTTTCGTTGGTTCTCCCAAAAACGTCTCTTCTGTTTCGTAATGTAGCCATTTATGTTTATAAACGAATAGGTAACAAATAATTACTAAATAATTACCAGTAATGCCTACATGTTATTAAGCTGGGCACACTGACATTTTTGGATTTCTAGGCATATGTTTTGACCTAGAAAATTCTAGTTGAATGAAATTTCGCGCGTATAATCGTTACACTCACGATCAAAAATTTCAACGGAAAATATTGTTCCGTTTGGCTTAAGATGGAAAAGAAGAGCGGTGGATGCGTTGTTCCAAAACAGTATCCACAAGAGGTCTCGTCGCAGTATCCACTGGTTAAAAATTAAAATAAAAACTAAAATTCTAAAACAGAAATCAGAATCAATATTATTCTGAGAAGTGACGACAAATGGTATAGTGGCAGACAAGAAGGCATTGGAGTTATTATTACAATTATAACTCGAAGTCTAATGGTCTCCCACAGCTATTAATGTGATCAATCACGTAGCAGAAGAGGATTGTATACGAAAGAAGATGACCTAAATAGACTTATTTTTAGATATATAGACCTATTCAAGATATAGAAAACTGGAACTAGATGAAGGAGCGTATCCGCGAGGACATGCTGACTAAATGCGGTCAGCAATAACGGAATAAAAACTCGAATAAATTACATTCAGGGGCCTCAGAAATAGGATACCTAAAACATAAAATATCTATGAACATCGAATGGTACAGGTAGGTAGTTTTCCGGAGAAACCTAAGCAGGCGCCAGATGCAGAACACTGGATTATCATGAAAGATAATAACACCATAAATTTTCACAAGATAGCAGTAAACTTATTTATCTATACCATTTTTCACAGGATGTAGATGTATAGACTGCTATAGACTAAAATAGACTAAAATAAGAACATCAAAGGCAAATATAAACCCGGAAAGCAATGAAGCATTAAGAATGGATGGTGTATATGATAAATAGTGAAAATGTCCAATTAAAGTGTTATTTGGATGGTGGAGTTATAGCGGAAACCATTTAAGTTCTCGCTCTTCAAGAAAAAGATGTACTCTTAACCGAAGTTGGATAAATGTTCTGCAAACACCGATCAATAACTCATGCTCTGTGGCGTTGATGTATTTAAGAATATAATCTTCGGCAAAAGCAAATCATATGCATTGGGCGCGAAATAGCAATATGCTAAGTACGTACACAGCGTTACTTTACAAGCCCTTATGTTAGCCTGATTCAGATACGCTATAATTCAGAAAGATTTAGATGTTAATATATGTAAGGATAAAATATTAAGACAATGAGTTTTCTAGAAAAATTTACTGCGCTATTCGCTTGATATTTCATATAGCCAGCACTGATATGAAGGTACAAATTTAACTCAACTTCTGGAAGACTGCAAATTGCCAAAATAGTTATATGGTAAGATGGCAGTCTGATCTAGATTACTTGATAAAATGTTCTGAGTCGTCAGAATCGTTTTACTTAACAAATCGACAATGAAATTTCCAAAGTTATTATGCGCTTGAATATTAAACCGGTAGCTTATCGTAAACAAAGAACTTCCATTCAATATAAAATATTATTTAGAATGGTAACTATATATGGAAAAGTGTGAATTGCCGCGAAGTATAAACCGCCCTTTTTCTGGGCGCACTTCACTCGTAGTTTGGTGTGACCTCATTACTACACATAGGAGACCACTATTTAGAGTGTGTTCTTTTAAGCTATATTAGGATAGTGGCGGTTAATTCCGCTCTCTATTAAAGGAATTGGCCAGAAATTATACGAGACATGGTACATTATCGTAAAATTAATAATGGAAACATTCCCATCGGTATTCCAGTTAGCTTTAGAGACCACGTTTCAATAGATTACAAACAACACGGTGTTTTACATAAACAAAAGTAACAGCGTTGCGTCTAATTCGCTACATTACTTAACCCTCGAGGATCATCCACCTTAAAATGGACCAGCTAAAAGTCAGAAACTTAAGTAGGAAGGTAACCTAAAAAATTAGTCGATCAGCACTTCTGCCTCGAATTTTAATTGTACGATATTTGGGCCGAAATTCTTACCCGAAGTGACCCTAAAAGTTCAGAATACTTAAATTTCAGTCAAAACCTAGGCATCAATGTCGTAGTTTACCCGACCAGAAATTTTAAGCGTATGGAAGGATATGTAAGTCTCAGTGTTCAATGTAGGGTTACTTCGAAGAGAAACCAGGATAACTTTGTGCAAAATCTTTGAGACACAAAACGGTTTTCGATATGGATATGGGTATAATTGCATTTATATTTTATTATATATTTAGAAGTAATTCATATCTCTCGGGCACCCAATTATACATTTGTGTACACGGACCCTGTTTTTTAGTGAGTCGGAAATGGATTATTTTGAACCACGAATCAAACCAAATTGTTGCATGAGACGACCTCACGTGGAAATGTATCTTCTAAAAAGATTCGTTTTTTTATAGAGAGATTAGATAGGATCTTATCTAAGACAAAGCCGAGCAGTATATTTTAGAATATCGATCGACCAGAAATTTGGAACGGAATCGCTCCAATATTGGTCGAATATTCGGCCGGTTCATAGTTAATTGGAGAAAAAATAGGTCTTCGTTTATCAATTAGTTCCGAACATTTGTGTTTTTGTATGTTTAATTCTTCCAGATACTAATTGTAGTATTGATATGGTTGAGTTTGACAGATTAAGTAATACAATTTAATTAAGTTTAATTTAATTAATTTATTAGCAAGATTTCGAACTGAAAGGCTTTTTGTTGAGTTGTTCTCAACATACTTATTAATTAAATTAAACTTAATTAAATTTTATTAATTGTAGTATTAGTTGTTGTTCAATTAATAATAATAACGGGCCCGATTTTAAGGGCTAACCCGTATTGTGAATGCATGTGAAAAAGACCAGGCTATTGGAAAACTGACTATTATAGAACGCGAAAACAGAATAGTGACCAATTGGGACACGTATCGGTGTATTTGGGGTTATTAATTTGGATTCTAGCTAAAATTACTGACGTTCGAAATTCCGTATATTTCTAAAAAGTCTAAAAAAGATTCAAATAATGCTTTGGTCCTATTCACTTCACAGACATGTCCTTCACTTTCGTTCTTAAACGAAACCCCTAGGCCGTGGATAGGTCATCAATCGAGGACTCAAATGTCCTTGTTCGCATTAAAGGTTGGATGCTACCGCCTCTACACATATTCCTTGAATTATAGTGCCATAGGCGTTCTTAAATCTATTAGGAGTAGGTATGAGTCTCTATGAGTAGGTATAAATCCCCTGTGAATAATATCTATGGTTCTACGTACACCGTGCTTGTCATACGCATATGGTGTACTAGTTATTCTCCCTACTGCGTCTGGGTTATTCCCTTATCCCTTCGATGTCTTGCCTTACGCGTTCGTTTACCTTCTTTCTTCGGCAGACACGGTTTATCATTTGGTTCGTAGCGTGAACTCGAAAACACGCGAACCTAGGTAAACCGTCTTACTTACTTTACGGATAGTGCTGGCCGCATGAGAAACTTGAAATCGGCAGTCCTCCTAGTTTACTATCTTTATTCTTCAGAGGGGGTGTAGTCGACTGCTGCTTGTCGTAGCTGCTTGTCATAGCTGATTATAGAAGACCTATATTCTGACACCAATGTTAGAATTGTTCCGACTTCCTATCCTCCTCCATGTCCGAAGAAATAAGCAAGTGCTATTTCATACTAAGTATGTTATTTTATTACAGAAGCCGACAAGTATTTATGGTTTCCGACTTAAACATATGTTATGCGATTTAATAGTGTATATGATGCTTACATTTGCAACCATAATCGGAGCGGAACTCGCACCGAAAGTAGATAAAATTGTGTAATTTTAACCAAAAATAGTCAAAATTCATTGGTTATGACTACAAGCTACTGTTAATCTAATCAAATGCAAACTGTGTGATTTGAACTCATTTTCATCCTTAGAAAATATGAGTATTTAATCCAAAACAAAACAAGTATGTGAGTTCTGGAGATTGAGAATTCGCAATGACAGAATTGTACGACAATTTTTATACCCGACGTTACACCAAAGGTGGATATAATTATTATGTTTGTCTATCGAAATGTTCAAAAGCGTCCGTAATTCAATGGTAATGACTGTCAGCGGCTAGCCCAAGCAAGCGACTGAAATATGTAAGCGAAAATCGCACGTCGGTCAATTTGGTATTACAGTTTTGTACCGTATTTGTATTATAGCCCTGTTCACCACCATTTTCACGACAGAGTAAAAAATAGAAAACACTCGACCATAATTGGGTATATTAAAATATAATAAAATAATAATCACCCGGGTGGGTGAATTGACTGGCATGTGTATGCTAGGCTTTATCCTCAGGACCAATGTATATTATCCTAAGTTAGGAAAACGAGACTCATAAATAACAATTTCGTAGTTTGGATGACTTGTGGATTTAAGACGTACAAACGAACCATTAATTTATTCATTTTAAGTATTTAATGATCTCTAAATTAAAAATATGGTTTAACTAATGAAATAGAGTGACTCCTATCTTATGTATGTCTAAGTGTGTTTAAAGTATATGGGCATTGGTAATAAGTGTGTTACTTAAGAGTCTTATAAGGGTAATCATGTTGTATAATTTTATAATATTTCAATATATTTAATATTTTTTTTATAGAATATATTTAATGCCTTAGTATTGTGGTCGATGCTCACGGTCGACTAAATTACAATTCTCTATTCGTTCTCAATTAAAGAAGAAAGTCTTCTCGTTTACGACTTGACGGTTGATATTAGCCTAGTTCTCAGCTAGAAGTAAATTATAATATGCACGCCTTATTCCTTCTCGATTGGAAAATAATGTAGATTAATGTAGAAATTATTAACACACCAATCGTAAACACCATTTTAATGACAGCCACAACCAGATTATTCCGCAGTTAAAGGAAAAAAACTTAGGTTTAACGTCAGTCTAAGTATACGTGATTAAACGTTACTAAATCTACCCAAATCAACACCGAAATTCTTTCTCCATTTTAAAACTGGACATTTAAACTGAACTTTTGGTTTTTATTAAGAACATTAATTTTGGTCTGAATAAAATCATATAGGTGACGAATACCTGATAAGAGATAAGTATATTTCCTGATAACCGTATAATGTCCACATATTAATGGAAACGGAAAAGCCACCTCGTAAAATACTATGTGACTAGTAGTATCGACCCGAGCTAATTATCTTTTAAATATGGATTAGATATTATTTTCTAATCATAGGCAGAATTTAATATATCTGTACTTAAAATTCTTCATAGGAAATGAAATATGTCTTCCAAGTAACGGAAATAAAAATTCTTTCCTTATGGTAAGAAAGTTGAAAATATTATATTCAAATATTAATGGGAATGATAATATCCACCCGCAGCAATGTATCCATTAGCAACGGCAATTTTCTTCACATTGACGGGGAAAATTAATAACAGCGATAAAAGTGTATATCCGCTTCACGATGTTTCTCTCTAAAGAAGGAGACTCTTAAAATACTGATGATAACTAAGAATATTACACCGACAATATTTATTCTCTTAGAATGAAATTTTCTTTCTAATTAATAGAAGGTTAATATTAAGTTTACTAAAAGTATAAAGGCCTAAATTTAAAGCACTAATTGTCATCAAAGATATAAATAGCAGTATCCAAACCGACATTATTTCTAACGTTAATATAGGTATATTTTTAGACTAAATGTGAATAATTATAACTCGATTAGCACTAATTAATTAAGTGGAAAACTCCTTTCCAAATGATGGGAAGTTGATATCGGTTAACAGAAACGGCTAATAATTAATAGCCATATATGCTCCTAATATTTAGCCGAATATATACTCACCAAATTCTTCTTTACTAATAATTGGAAGTTGTTATCCATCTAGTCTATCCAAAATTTTGATGGTGAACAATAATATGCACGCTAATATTAGTTCGTCCCGTAAGTAATTCCTGGGTGGTTTAAGATAAAGGTGAAAAATGATGTTAACACACTAATATTATTTCTCCATTATAATAGGAATCAAATTCTTTAATGATGATGGAAAAATTACCATCCGCCTAATAAATTAGCTCTGGTCTCTTCTCTATTATCTATTATTGAGTAGAACAGAAACTAACCGATAATGCAATGATATTCTCATTGCTCAGGTCCATTCCTAAAGAGATTTGACTGCCATAATATAAAGTAGTTCGAGGAGATAGAATCTATCTGTTCTGTAGACGCCAAATAAATCTACCAGGTTAAGAAAGCCGATATGTAATAACTAGTTATAATTATGAGTTACATCATATTATATCACATATCACATACTACAATATACCACGTGATATTTCAGAATATTTGTAAGTGCTTTTAGATACTACTTCACTACAATTGCATAACATTTCTGCATATGTTCAAGTCATGCGATTAGGCTCCTGAGATAAATCACATTGTGATGGTATTTCTGGTTGTTCTTCAATATCTCACTACGTAAAGTTTATAGCGTGGCCTGTCGTGGCCTGGCGTAGCCTGTCATATCACTGATAGCTGCTTTTAAGCAGGCTATTTTTAATATTTTGTATATTTTCCCTTCCCACTATTTTAAAGTAAAATGTAAATTTTAATTTTTAAATTAAATGTAAACGATATTTAATATTATATATATTTTTTAATATTACAAGCCGATTATGTTGAGGATATTCAAAATTTGTTCACAATGTAATGTTGTTTGATATTAAGGTCGACGACATGAACTGTTCGATGACGAAATAGAGCTCAGATCGAATACCATTTGCAAAAAATAGACATCAATATCCGGTTATTTACAATAAGTAAATTCTTGTCCGAATATTTTGTAATACATTCATCATTATTTTACTTTTACAGGTCAAATATAGAATCGAACCATGGGTATAATTTTCAAATCTGACACATGCATTTCTTAACCCCAGGCATGTTAGAGAATATGAATGATGTCGTCATTAATGGCTCCATAGCCGGGGAGTTAATTGACTATATGGTTACGGCACTCGTATATTACCAGTAGTGCTGGTAACTTGTGTTGAAGGAGTAGTTACTATTTAAGCAGGAAAAACTTTACCTCTTTTGGTAGAGGGATAAAGATTGTAGCTCAGTTCACCTGTAGCCGGTGACGGCGAAGACGATTGAGCCGTTAGTCGACTGCTCTAAGGTATACAAAATAGGTCCTAATCCCGAAGGTTAACCTTCATTCATAGAAATATACATGTAATATATTATTTCAAAAGCGCAATTATAAAATATTTTTTCTCAACAAAGCAAATAGTAAATTAGTAAAGAAAAGTTTCCTAGATTCCCGAGAAATTTCTTTTAGCTTTCTTGTCGTCTACTCATCCCTTGGTTTATTCGTCACTTCATCCGTGATGTTTATTAGTAATTTGTTAATCAACGAACATAAATTTACATGATTAAATGTAATTAGCGAAAGAATATTGGCGCTAACAATATAAATTCGTAGTTTTGTCGATATGTCCTGTAAATTACCCGTGGCGTTGATGACCGACATAAACTTTATTCGTTTTTTATTAGTAGATTTTAAACGCTTGAAATTTAAATCCTTTAGTTGATATATTCGTTATCATAACTCGTTTTCTAATTTTTCTCGATTTTATTTAAGTTTGTTAGAAATGTCGTTAAAATTGGGGCTAGTCACTGGCCGGTACCCGTAATTTCCGAGCCCTAAACAACTAGCTAACCTACGACTCCCAATCGCTTCTCCCACTTCATAGTCTTGAGGTCTGACTGAAGGAATGAGTATCGTGCTTTGTATGCCGACCTATTACCATAATCGGGAACTAACTATACTTACCATATAGTCGTATGTCCAATGACCGTCCTTGCTTTTACACAACAAAGCATTTGACAGAAGCCCTAAAATGCCGCTTGAACTGTAAACACACTGCTTAATAATAACGTCACATATAAAATTTTGATTTTATTAAATTAATCAGATATATTTAGCTCATAGAAACAGTCTGAGTGTTAAGTGTCTAACCATTACCTTATGAAATCGCATACGCTCTTGAAAGTAGTAGTAGGGTTGTAAGGACGAAGCCTAAAAACTGACCGGAGATGATCATTTATATCAAATCTACCTTCAAATCTATATGACTGTTGGCCCAAAATGATAAAATAAGCATTGGTTAGACAAAATTGGGTCAATCATGGTCGAGTTATAAGATCAAGAATATATTTCAATGTACCCGGTTATCGAAGGGTCGAACCCCGAGGTCAATGTCGTCAAGGTCAAAACGCTCAAATTCCATCTTCAGCGTCTGATATAATCATTAGTCTTAGCGAGAGTCTAAATTAATCAACCGTAATGTGGACCAGCTATATTACGGAAAAAGAATTACGGCTTCATAATATGCTTTCTCTCGTCTCATTTGTTTATTTACATTTTATTGAATCTCTAATTCCTTTCGTCATTTCGGATTTTCTTCTTTTTTTCGTTAATTTAATTGAAAAATGAATCCATTTTTATTGTCGTCGTCTGTATGTTATCATATGTACACATCGAAGCATCATATTCGAAGTCAGCTGCAGTTATATTTATACTATCCACCTTAGCATGGGTCTTTCTTTACATGCCGAGTCCCGTCACTAAATCCAATGGTCCAATTAATTATGATCCGATTCGATGCTCAAAACCCGACTAATTTTATGCTACTTATCGATTTCAAATAAATGTCGATTGAGATAAAATTAAAAAAGAAAAAAAACGGGAACATTTAGCCAACTTTGAGAAATTAAAAAAATTTCATCGCACTACACATTTTATATTCCGAGTCCACCAATCAAATCAAACGGTCGGAATAGAAAGTTTTTTAAATCTCCTGGTAGGTTCATAAGGGTATGGTGACTTGTAAAAAGGATCATAAACGTGGGGATATGGGTGATAGTCCACGAGGAAACAGTGTGCAAAACATAAACGGTGGTCAACTTTACATAAAAGCTATACAAAAATATCCAGATTATAGCGAACTGTTGTAATGATCTAGATTGCGGGATAATAAAATATATAAATAATATTCAACTGAAACTATCTTTGGACTTGAACTCTATTAAAATATGTGTAGAAAAGCGATGAACTTTGGTTCGAATCTCTTAAAGTTATCTATGAACCAGTATCGGGGACATCGACCACATGGGCATTGGATGGCGTCTGCTCTGGCTCTTCGTCTGATACCGCTTCGTCCGTTAGGGAATCTAGGTAAGTTTATGTTTTAAACCTCTGGTTGTCAAAACTAAATTACCCAGAGTGACATCTGCACAAGTATATCTTACAATACGAATAATCGGAATAAATTAATTATCACGAAAGTGTAATTTGCTTTCTTTTTCATTTTAGTACTAAGGTGTGTTAGACGGTATATCCTATTTTTCGACGCTTAATAAATTTATTACCGTGGTTCAACCATATTCATAACAGAATAGCCTGTTGGAGGGGGTAAATAAATATATGTATTATCTACAATTGAATATATATATATATATATATATTTACATTATTACCTCTTCCAACAGGCTATCTCGCAATTCATTACTACATTTTATTTGTCAAAAGGACATAAATGGACATCTAAACCGATCTTCTTGAAAAATACGCCAAACTAGAGTAATGTTGACTCAAATACTCTTCATCAGTATTTCAGATTCTCAGAATAAACGAATAAAATAATGTCAAAAATAAATCTGCAGTCGTACACAAGGGTTAAATTGTTGTTTGGACGTTGAATATCCAGACTTGTGAACAGAAACTTACTTGCTAAGCAATATCCCTTCTGTCTCACTTCACCATCACAACACTCAAGGTAAAATGTATGATAGGTTTTGTCATTGCAACATTGTCGGTTACCGTTATCTGATCGGAATGGTGCCCTAAATAGTGGTTAAATTGGTTCCTAAATAGTCATTTAAATGGTTTCTTCTTTGCTTTATTTTTCAGTATATCTTTCTGACCGCTATCATTCTAGGCTGCATGAATAGTGTTTTACATAATATACAACCGTCGTGCACGAAATCGGGCTGTATTCCGCTACACATTTTGTTAATATTATATAAAGCAAGATGGATGAGTCCTGACACTCATATCCGAAATAAAAATCATACTAACTCTTGAAGATTGCTCATTTGACACAAAATAATTTTTCGTTTATCTTCAAAACGTTTACGCATGAATATTGAGAGTTATTTAGCATTATATGCGCTTAATTTTTTAGGTCGGATAAATATCGACATGGGGCAGCGTCGCTGAATGTTTTCCTAACTAAGACACTGCTGTCCTAAATTGTAAAAACTGATTTTTTTAAAGTGAGATTTCCTAAGTACATAATTTTTTTGCAGATACTTTTCCACTAGAGGTCATCTGGAGCAACGATTTGGTGTGATTCCGATTCGAAAAAAAATAAGGTTTTTAGCTTCCACTTCCGGTGCCACCTCCGGTCTGGTAAACTTTTGAGTAACACATATTCATCGATTTAACGGAGACGCTGCTCAAGACAAATTACATACTTCGACTCAGTCACCTCCACTGTGTAGATAACTAAAATAAAAACATTTATACCTTTGTTGAATGGTTATGGTGGCATTCGACTTGTTAGCCAATCAGACGACACCGTACGGCTAACGAAGCCACAATATGTAATTAGGTCATTATGTAAAACACTATTCAGGCGACCTAGAATCATATCGACCAGATAGGATTTTGGAAGTGCCATTGGCTGTGTCGAAGCAGCATTTACTTCATTGCATGACATATCTTGTTACTGAAATCGAATGGGGCTTTTTGCCAAATTGTTTTAGCTCCCCTTGCATTTAGACCTGAACTGGAGGTATCAACCGAAATAAATATGTATGGTCGAAAATATTTTATATTATTAAACGGTTATTGAAAAAAAATGATTTAGGGGTGTTTCAGTTATTGTGTTTTTACAAGAGAGATAATGTATTCATGCAGATTAAGCGTTTTGGTTTTCAGATTTTTTAACATGTACGCACAAATAGTTCACCGTACTACAGTTTTATTTAGTCGTTTTGACCTGAATTAAACGAAAAAGTAGTGATCCAATCATTGTCACGGAAACGATGTAATTAAGATTTGAAAGAATATACACAGTAGCATTGGTCCGTATCCACTTCACAATTACATCATTATTCCGACCATTTTGGAACTGATTTTTTTATCATCACTACTGTTACGTCTAGCCCAGATCAAATATACTAAATACACGTGCATGAAAGGGAATATATTTGTGCGTATGGGTTAAGATAATTCTGAGAACCGAACAGCTTAATATGTGTGAATACTGATACATTTCCAATATAATGAACTTATAGCTTGAAGCTCACGTCCATTTGTCCCTCCATCGTGTGAAACTTATCCTCAATAATCACTCACTTTAAAAACAAGACAACTAGAGTACCCCTAACTAATTTTTATCAATAACCGCTTAATAATATAAGACCGTCGCATTTACATTTAGGAAGAAATGTTGGCCATTTTTGGCCATTTTTGGCCTATAACTTGGTCACGTGTTGAGAATTTGGGGTCGGTCCTATGAGATGAATTAAAGCTAAAGTCATGACGCGTTGAATAAACCCACTTTCGAGACAATCGGACATACTTCCCGAATTCACATTTTTGACTTCTAGTGGCT
>SCLF01295741.1:0-16596 GCA_004367975.1 Mesochordaeus erythrocephalus
AATTACTAATAATACTTATCTGTTATTAAGCTAGGTACGCTGAATTTTTTGGATTTTTAGGCATATTATTGGATCGAGAAAATATTATCTGAATGAAATTTCGCCTTAAAACCTTTATATTATGGGCGTGTTTGTAAACATATAGATAACAATTCTAGCTATAGATTTGTCGGAGAAAATATTATTTGAATGATATTTTCGTAATAATCCCTTACATTCCGATTTTGTCATACCTTATCGGTAAGCAATATTAATCTAATTGTAACACCGTTAAATAGCCAGATAGCACAGCTTCCATCGTTCAAATTTTCAACGGAAAATATTGCTTCGTTTTCAATTGAAATGGAAAAGAAGAGCGTAGGGACATATATCCCTAAAGGGTCTCCACAGGATATTTCGCTTGGGGTCTCCACTGGTTAAGACGATATGAATACAGAAATGTTTGATTTAAAAAGGCTAATTCCGAGTTAATCTCAATTAAATCCCGAAAAAAGAAAGCAGCAACCCTAGAACTAACAAAAGCAAGCATTTGATAAATGCTGGCATTTACTTACTATGCGAGTACACTACTATTATTTACCAACTAAAATTTGAATAGAAGTCTTTATTAAAAATGACACGTACCGAGAATAATTAGACTAACTCCAAACTGTCATCGCTGCATTGTTTAATTAATCTCGCTCAATGTCTATTAACCCCTTGTTGTGCCTTAAAATACGCCCCTAAGAAAAGTTGTACGGCCTTGAATAAAACTTCATCTGTTTAATTCCACTATTTTGTTTGCCCTATAATGTTTGTGATACGTGATGTATGGACTATAGTGCACCAAGTAAAAAGATGAAAGCTATTAAAGAAATAGTGTAAATATTATAGCTTCCAAGGTAATTTGCATTTTTTAAAAATTTGACGAGTTTCCGCAACTATTATCACAAAACAATTAAAACTCGTAAGCTACGACGAAAATTTAAAACCTTGTTTTGGAGACACAACAAAATAGGGATATCCGGTTTTGACATTATCAGTTACAGTTGTCTACTCAAGTTAAGGAGGGTAATGAAGTCCAAAAGCCGTCTTAAACTAGACCCGTCCTTACTGTATGTAATAATTTAATGCGTCACCAGATGCGTAGCCAATCAGCCGGATTTGGTGCAGAGGTAGAGGGAGATGAGGCAAACTAAATGAGGGAATACTCGGCCCGTCATTAAAACTTAGTATTCCTCAAAAAACGTCCCCAACTCGGCAAACGTCCTTAATTTAAATAGAGGACTGTATATCCTAAGACTTTTGTGACAAAGTTATTATGAGCAAATACTGCTTGAAAGCTGTAACAAATATTTATCATATTCAACTGCTAAGTATAACCATATTGAATCTTATTAAATTCTGGATATTTCTGTCTCATACATTTTTATTTATTAGGTCCGTAATTAAGCCAAAAGTCGAACGATGAACGAACATCAACTAATAATTGTTCTGACACTTCTGACTGTTTCAGATTTAAAAAAATTGACCATAATTGCCCACAGCTGTCAGCTGTGGGGACCGTATTTTTTTCTCGAGTCGCCTCTCTGGAAAATCCATGAATATTTTTTAATCAAATGTTTACGATTAAAACACTAAACTTTCAGCTTTCTAATGGTAAACATGTGATTAAAAATATTCCTATACTTTAGCTGGTGTACACTAAGTGAATGACGCCTTAAACTGTAGATATGCTAAATTCAAATACTGTAGATATGCTAAATTCACATTTGAGAGATTTTCCTCTTTGATGACCATCAATTGATGACGCTCTTTGCTTTTATGCCGTTTCTACTCCAAACCTCAGACTCGCGTACAGCATCTCCTTTATGAAAACTATGAAAAAATGTCACCAATAATAGCTTTTCAGCAGTTAGTACATTACAGTTTTCCCTCAGTTTATATTGAACACTTGAAATCGAATCTGTGTCATTTTCAGCGGTGACATAGTTTGCGGGTTAACCTTACATATGTACAACATTTGTCGCTTTTTTATGCCTCTACCCAGTCTTTGTCAAATGCTGTTTGTTTGCTCATTTTATTTTAAAACGCTTCACTCCCACGGCTCTTAACCCCATTTGATATGACCAAATGTGACCAAATTGGGACACATGTGTTCCACTCGGCACCCATATTTGACCATTATTTCATTATCCTTGACAACGATAGACAGAGCTTTCTCAAGTCTTCCGTTACACCATTTCTCAAACGTTCTTATTACTTTACACAATAGGAGATAAAATATAACAGGTCTCCATTGTATTTCTTTTGTCATTTTACTCGGAACGACGTAGTGGAATACTACAATACAGTTCATTTACTGATTTCACGCGGACTAAGGCCAAATAAGCAAACTATAGAAATGTCGTTGTTTTTAATTGGTTTAAAAATTTGTAGGAAGAAGTAGGAATTCTCAAAAAGTGGGACAATTTTTTAAAGTTGGTGAAAAGCGGGACACAAAAAAGTTGAAAATCACTCTTGAAAGTCTAAGAGGTAGTCCTTGTTCGCGGATTATCCATAGATCAGCGTTAAGCGGGGAGGGGGGCGTCATCATCTCAAAAAACGTAAAATCTCTAGTGCATGCCCGAAAATTCTGACCAGATTATCCTTATATTAGGGAGTAACCCCTTACAATTTTTCACCCTAAATGTTTTTTTCGCTCTAAATTTTTTTCACCCTAAATTGATTCCACCCTAAAAATTTTCACCCAAAATTTTTGTACATTAAATTTTGTCTACCCTAATGAGAAGTGATATTACTAATAGATACTAGATTGCGCAAAGTTTTAGACGAGCGGAAAAGGCCATGGAACACTTTGTAGTGTGGGAATTGGGAACTACTTTTGAAAAATTGTAAAGATGAAAGGCGTTTTCGCAGCTTGACATTTGAACATCGTATCATATTTCACCAATGTGTTAAAAGGACTTGTTAAAACACTTGTTAAAAGCCTATTGTTAATTTCGAAGGACTTCCTGGAGAGCCAAGAAAGTACTAAAAGTGGAAAGTAGGCTGATCACCACAGTTCAAATGAAATAGTACGACTAGAAGTATGTCGAAAATTAACGTCATTTACCTATCCCTAATAAATCACAAAAAAAAGAATTAGGCTGATTATTTTTCAATTATTTTCGGTCTGGTATTTGTATTTTTAACGATTGATTTTTCATTTTCGAATTAATATCCAACCAAGACGTTTCACAGATGTGTCAAAACTGCTCCCCCCTCGGGGTCCAGGGAGCAATCTATGGGTTAACGAGACTTAGTGAGTCTGACAGAAAAGAAGAGGAATCGCGTAAAATCATAGGGGACTTATGTGGGCTCACCGACTATTTGGAAGAAGAACAATTGTCAAGGCGAGTCTCAGTAAGTCAATGTACACTGTATCGTGCTACCACAGATAATCCCGCATGATTTCCAAGTCTAAGTTCAAGCCAGTAATATTTTCGGGGTTCTATTTTAAATTCTATTTTACTTAGCCAGAAGCAAGTTTTACTTTACTGAGTATAATTTGCATAGAGATAGCTCACTTTAAAGTTACGCGCAAGTAGGTCCAAATGGACCTTGAAGGTTTTCAACAAGGTCCAAATGGACCTTGAAGGTTTTCAACAAAGTGCGAATAGCTACCCAATCAGCCTCGCAGGGTTCATATGGTCTCAAGCGATTCAATTGGGCAATTCACTTTTTAAAGAGAGACTAAAATTTAATAAAGGAAATATGGTTGAATTCATTACGATCTAAGTTTTTGTAATTAATCTAGTAAATTAAATTAATACGTTTAGTTTCGTTGCGGAAATATTGATTTGAAAATTCACTTGTCTAAGTTTTATCACTTTTTGTTTAATTTGTCATCGACCTATAATTGTTGTTTTTCAAATTTCAATTTCAATTATCGAGTGCGACTAATCAATATGTAAACAATCGTGGAGTGTTATTTGTTACGATTTAAATAGCTGCGGGAGAATCCAGTTTGGCTTGCGGGCATAAATACATGTTATCTATAATGTATTGGGCATTAATATTTTAGTCTGTATTATATGTATATATATATCAAGGTTTCTAACATATACGTCTCCGTTATGCTGACAGTATTATTTTTTTCCGTGGTAATAATAACACGCATCCATATCCGATCCCAAATGTTCCATCAAAATAAAATTCGATAATATTTGATGTAATCATGATGTCACCCTTAGGAAACTGTTTTGGATTGTTGGTTGTCTACCCAAACTGACAAGTTTGACTATATTTGGCCTTGCCAAACTTTCTACTTGAACGTTAGATTGAATTAGAAGTTCTGTATTGTTTTCAAGTCGAGAAGATTTTATCGGAAGCTTCCCGATTCTCCTCTTGAGTAAAACAAAAAAAAACGGTCTGAATAGGCTTCCAGCCATTCCACACAGATATTTGTTTGCAGACTTAGATAAGGATTTTTTCTGGAAATATGGAAAGTCGCCAGTATCACTTGTAGGTGACTTCGAGGTCCAATTTTTGTGCAGTCGAGTTTAGATAAAAAAAATGTAATTTCGACAAGCAGTACAGCCTGGTGCTGCTAGGTTTAATTGATAGGTTTAACTGATAGGTTGCTACACATGGTTTCTTTGTATAATTATGGCAATCTGTAGCATAATATTTTCTCTTCAGTTATAGATTCATCAAATTTGTTTTACCTTGCGCAAATAGGTACAATTAGAGCAAATCCAAATTTGATAGGTTTCTGTCATCTAAGTCAATAGAAATGATTAAAAATAACTAAGAATACTTCAGAGATTACTTTCTTAGTAGCAAGGTGATGATTTTTGGAAATCTATTGTGACATGAGATTGGAGGGGGAATTGGTCCAGAAGAAGGGCACAGAGAATGACTCGGGAACATTCCAGATTAATTTTAAAACAATCAAAAGTGAATTTTAAATGAATTTGTATAAAGCGGTCTTTGCATTAAATATTCCAACTTGATAATCATTATGTTGACAGCCGTTTTGTAAACCAAACATGTGCCCTCTTTGATAGGTTAACCGTTTCATTAGATGTTTAGGTCGCGGTAAAAGACTTGATCTCTACCGCCATTTTAAAATCTCTTTTATGTTCATTCTACTAGGTAATTCCATTCAATAACATCATAGTGATCACCCGTTTCGGGCGAATTGAACAATGACTAGATGGCCACAATGCGTCGTAGGGTTAAACCTAGATTGTTGTGGTTCGTCATTTAGAGCACATCAAATATTAGAGTCATCAAAGTATTCTGAACTGGGAAGAATAGTTATTGAATACATATTTTAATTCTATTGACATGATTCAGGACGATTCTCGACGATTCACGACGCAAATATTAAATAGTATTTTATTTGTTCGACCACTATTTTAGTCCATCAAAAAATGGCGTTTTAAACCGTCAAATGCTTTAGCAAATTCAAAGAAAGTGATTTAGAATCTACCTGACTCAAAAATTCAAATAATTCAAAATTCAAAAAATTCGAAACTCAAAAAATTCAAAACTCAAAAATTCAATTTTTAAACATTCGTAAATTGGTGCTTTTAATCGTAAAATGGAACTCTTCATTTCACGACAATATGCGACATAAAAATGGTCCAGAAGTTCTGCCTCTGTAACTTTACCCCATCATTTTAACCTGGTAAATTCCACACGAAATGTTCTAATTAACTCCTTAAGTCAACTTACAATAATTCAAAAGTTCCTTGTCCACCAACTTCCAGGATATCATCAACAACAGTCCTCATTGATTTGTGGGAGCCATTTTATTACTTTTTCGCGGCTAATAATTTGACACGACTGAACTAGGAAGACCAAAAAATACAAACTTAACCTTTTCCTGTTCATTAGACCAGTTTATAGGGCACGTGATCCAGCTTGGGTTCAATTCCGTATCTGACGTGTTTCTTTAAGGGATCTCTATTCAGGTTATTGTATTTTACGTTATTCTTTTTGCTCTAGGAAAAGTACAACGCTGCCTCTTAATTAAGTCATATATTTATGTTTCATCGCCTCAGGCACTATTAATGGTGGCGCTGCCTACTACTGGAGGATGCCGCTTCACTGTTATTCAGCACTACTGCTGTGGGAATACTAAGCTGACTTTGGTTCCGAACTTGACTGTGGTAAACATATAAAGAGCCTCGGGCATAATTGATACCCTCTTACTTTGTTAAAGGAGATTATTTGCACTGCTGCAAATATACGGGACGAAATTGGGCATTAGTGACCCACAATTGACCCACGTGATTCAGTTCATTATTCTGTTTCATATAACCATACCTATGTTCGATGTTATGACAACATAATTACTATAACTTACCTAGCTACTCTGTGCCCAGATAGTAATTATCAAATTGTGAAGTTGTAGATTTTTACTACAGAAAGAACATGACTAAGGATGTTGACGTATAAATTACACAACGACGGTCTCTAGGCACCATCGTATATGTTCAGAAAGCACACGATAGACTAAAGATAACTTGAAAGATGGCACTTTTTGGAATGAATGAACAAAGTCATTTGATAATGTGGGGGATATTCAACAATTTATATAGAATGAACGTTTCTCACACTGTAAATCTATAGCTCTATACGTCTATCGCGGCAACCAAGTAGTTTTTTTTTTATCAATTGAGTATTGTTTGTACAGCCTGAAAAGAATTGTTTGAATGGACGTGGCTAATATACTAGTACAGTGGCGGGATAGAGAGTACTGGCGCAGGTCCAGAAAGGTGTCGCTTTGTAGCATAACTCATATCAAATTTGAATCGGTCAGCATGCGCTGAATTTGTTTATTTTTCAACGTCACGCTGTATCGGTATCGAAAAATCAATTGAAATACCGTTGAAAACTATTAACGGGTCGGATAATTTTTTAACTTTTAGTACGCTGTTAGCCAATCAAAACACATGGTTAGGTGTGTATGTTCCATCCAAAAATACATATTCAATTTAATGAAAAGGAATATATTGGTACTAATATAACCATAAACCAACGCACTTTGGCCATTGTTTCCATACGCGTACTACTTGAGCTTATATTAGATATTTGGAGGAGGGTGGGCCGAATTGTTTTCTGATTTTGCAATAAATTCCGCTCGGACATATTTTTAGAACTTTGGCTAACCTATTTTCGTCACGAAAAAGTGTGTGGGTTAGCCCATTGTTTTCTTATAACATTAATCCACCTACGCAATAAACCTCAAACATACGCTCGTGTTATAATACAACGAAAAGCAACGAGCTCATAGCCCATACCACTTCAGCCTTTTTCAGTTCCCCCATATCCCAATTTTTTTAATTTTCGGTCGTGTGGCTGTTCTGAGTTTTTTTTTTCAGAACTTATTTCCTATGTTCCTTGCTTGCGAGATTTTAATCCAAGCGTCAGTATGAGAGTCAGTCTAAGGGTCATCTACAAATTCCATTTCATAGCTCGGGTTAGGCGTTGAAAGAAGCATTAAACCCAATATTGAGTACCCAGCATTCAGTTCCCAACATTCTCAAAATTAAGTACATATGGACCACTCCTGCCAGAGACCTCCTACTACATCTAGTCTCCTAGTCGGTAGATTCTCCGCAATAAAGCCGGAATCTTTATCTGGATATTTTCGGGCGGAGAACATACCGTTTGACCACTTAATTATTGCTCCATAAGAGTGAACACATTTATCGTTCATTCCCTCCTATTGTGTATCTACGAAACAAAATTCTCGCGTTTCCTATTTCTACATATAGTCACGGTATAAACCATCAGTTTCATCCTATTAAACCTTTGTTGAATTAAGTTAAAATTATAATGGATTCTCCCGCATGCCAGCTACATTCCTTCCATTAGTGATGAAGTCACAAGATATTCAAATAAGAAACTCCTAGAACACCTCTTCTCCTGAATTGGGATGAATAATTATTGAACACATATTGAATTTGAACACGTATTTAACGTGAGATGCTTATGCCAATAAAATTAACGTGATAGAATGAATTGACAAACATTCGCAAATTGATGACCAGTTCTTTAATAACATAGGCAACATTTGAAGTTATGCTTCAAATGTTTTTCATTCAGTAGATCCTACACATATTCCATTCTCTACCCTTTTAATATATCGTAATACATATCATATATTTAATATTGGTATTGTCCTTTCGCTATCGTTAGACATTTTGAACTTCATTATAATTCCTCCACGCTATTATTATTGCTTTTTTATAATTTAATTTATAACATTCATTGTAATTAACATTTTTTTTATATTTTACCCATTGCCATTACACAACAGGTGTTACAATTAAATATTGTTTTAAGAATTACTTAGGACCTCATATTTATTTCTGCGACCAAGACATTATTAAAAAATTTGAGCTAACGATTCATAGTTAGGGATATGTTAAAAATTTGATTTCAGTTGATCGCCCACACAGTCTCCTATAATATTCAGTACTTCCTTATGTTTTTGAACATTTCAATACTAGCGGTAAATGGAAGGGCGTTCATTTATGCGTTCGTTTGGAAAGTTCAATAGCTGTGAGGGCCTACATGGTATCGCAGTACTATTTTAATTTGTATATCTTAGCACTCCGTTAGTGATACGTGTTACAGAAATACTTCGTAATTTGTTCATTTAGAACATTTGGCTCTTCGCAGTCTGGCCCGATTCCAATTCTTATCCATTACAATCTCCCATTTTATTTCTTTGGTAAGTTTAATTCTCCATTTATATTTAATTACTTGTGTTTATTTTAGGGTACCCATCTACCATGCAGTTTGACCGCATTTGAACCTAAAATGGAAAATTCGAAAATTTCCGTCGAAAACTTGGTCGAGGTATCGGCCGGCCCTAGTTCAGCCGTCAACAAAACAGGCTTGTTAGGGCGAAGTCAGTTAAAGTTCTTTCATTTTTTGTCACAACTATTGTTACGCTGTTCCATTTCCTCGGTTTCCGTTTCATGATGAGGAATTACTGCTGCAGTGTTGTCAGCGTCAATGATTAATTTATGACCAGCTACTGATCCATAAGTTCTCATCCGTTGTGACCTCATTTCCTCGTCCCATTGCTCTAGGGAATTATCCAATTATTCAAATCTTTGGTGTCGCCTGATTTTATAAATCATCCATCTCTCTAAATCCGTTTTTAATAGTTAGAATTTTGCCTTTGACACTATATTCTATCGTAATCCTGTGCTTATCCGTTATAGAGCATCTCGTGTTCACTAGAGGGTCCGTGTGATTTCGCCGACAGCCTTGGTACCACGTATTTTGTCGGCATTTTCTTTTTGAATTCTAAACGAAAGATTTTGATTATTCAAGGTTTAAAAGTAAGAGATGTATGCGTATGAATGAATCCTTTTCCACTTTTAAAAATGTATTATATACGTGTTGTATAAAGTTCGTTCATATTTTTCTCAAGCAGTACGTTTTGTTTTAGCTTTTAATAAACACAGGTGCCTCTAAAATCCATAGTTATATTCGAGTAGGGATCCGCTAAGAAACACGGAGTTGATCCAAAGCAACAAATATATGAAAAGAGCCAAGAAGGGATACATAAATGGAAACAGCATGGAACCCATAAGAAATCCAAAGAGGTTAACAGAACGATAATCTCGAACGAGATCCAGTAAAGGATATACAATGATCTAATGGTAATTCCCTTATTATCTACGCTTTATTCATTTTCATGAAAGAATGAATAAACCCAATTCCCTTCTCCCCATAGTCGGAGAGTGATTTTTAATTTCCCAATGTTCGCATAGCAACATTTTCCAAATGTTTCCTTTCCTGGCCCCATCCTCGGAAGGTAGGAGGTCAAGAGAATGGAGAATACGGTTTCAGCATCGGAAACAGCAGATGGGATAAACAGTTTTTAAAAAGGAATATGTTATTCTTTAAAGGACCTAATTCCCTGAATTTTGCCTTATAAACATAACAAATTAAATCTCCCTGCGTGCTGCTACTGTTCAGAAAGTAACTTGAAGTTGATATAGCCCCTATGGGTCTCGTAATTGGCTAAGCGTATCTCGTGGGTATTGCTGGGCGCCGTAAACAAAGAAGATATGCATTGTCATAGAAACAGCTATCCTGGTCTGATGGACTTAGAATATAAAAAAATATAAGTTATAATATAAAACTTTCTTTTTTTGACTGCAAGTCCCAATACCACTCTGATCTATACTCAGACCTTGATAATTTATTTTTCTTTATAGCTAATCTTTTAATAACAGATAGTTATCCTTGTACAAATCCATTTACCACGAATACCACTACAACACCATACATGAACACCGAATATACAGGACATCGCTACAACAACATACAAATTAACCTAACCATTCTATATTTGCTTATATGTTGCCTCACCTCTATTTCTCTATATATTTATCTCTTTAGAAAGTTACATATCCATACTCTATAACGCTAAAGATAATAACTGGTCAAACTTGGTTAGATGATTTCTTCTAAATAATGTTCACCCAGCTATGCATTAGCTCTCAGGCATAGTTCGGTATTCGGTGCTGTAACCCATCAAGATACGTAAACTTATATGTATATGCATAAACTGAACTTTATGTCGAAAGTTATTTCATTTCATTTTAAAATTATTTTTACCTAGTTTGAAATAGAATAGAGACGGACTCGGATACTAATTTCGGTTTAGCCAATTTTACCTGGTTCCTAATATATATAGGGTTTATATACATTGCGTAAAATTGCTAGTTTTTAATATTACAGATAACATCAATGACATGATGGTAAATGGGCTTGGTTGACTACAATACAAATTATAGTACACCGGATTGTGTCCCGGACACAGGGAAAACACTTTATGGAAATTAATGGAAATATAGAATAGGAAATGACTTTCCATTAAATGTCACGTAGTCGGTGGTTACCCATTCATGGGTGTGTACTCGAACATTATATTTCTATACTGACATAATTTAATTTAATTGTTATCACTAATGATTTCCAATAATTGGTTTGCTTAATTTTATTGATCAACTATCTGTCAGATTCTTGACATTTCCTCATTGCTTTAGCAGTAGGTTATACGTTATTGGGCGTTTTTCTGAAATGCAACGGTTTTCCGACTACAACTCCCATTCTTTTAACCCCAATAACTCAGATTAATTTTATTAGTGTTCTTTGGGTATCCTTGTTGGCATATCAAACAAATTACGCCCTTATATTGCGCATAATTATTTTTTATTGAATGTACGGTATAGCTGCGTCTAAATTATAGAGAGAACGTTCTAGTAAGAGACTGATCACATTTTTATAAGGCAGACAGCTATGCTCATCTCTGCAAATAATACGTTTGCATGAACTGCAAGAGAAAGCAGTCCTATGACGCACGCCTGTCAAAACTACCCCCTCCCCTATGCCAGGGAGCAACTGACCGGTTAACAAGACTTAGTGGATCACATAGAGTTTTTACTGCGGTTGAGAATCGGTTCCCATACTATCCCAAATTATACGCGTCGTACAGTTAACCCCCCTAAAGACAAAACGTGAAAAGACTTAAAAACAACGTTAATTTTAATTCATGGGATATGGCAGCTCACCAAACTAAATTGCACTAGATTAAGTAGATCCCAGGGCATCCAATAACTACGATTATTCGTTGTAAACCCATCAACCTCGAAAGTCACATTGCCAAAATAGACAAACTTTATTTTGACCTTCCTAAACATTAGTTTTTATGCAGTTGTTTCGAGTTAAATTTTTAGTGAACATACTTTGGGATCTTGGCATGTTTCCTGGATCATAACAAATCGAAAGGTGAAAAATTAGGGATTTTGTCACTTTTTGAAGATTTGAATAAGAATTGAAACTGGTGTCATGGCGCGTCGAATAGGCCCACTTTTGAGCCATGAGCAAGTATCAAATAATTTCAAATACTTACTAATAATTACTAATAATACATATCTGTTATTAAGGTAGGTACACTGAATGTTTTGGATTTATCGGCATTTCGCGGCAATTTCGCGTTCTAACTCTTATATTATTGTGTGTTGGTAAACTAATAGATAACAATTAATTACAAAAAAATGACGAATAATACATATCTGTTATTAAGCTAGGTACCCTAAACATTTCGGAAATCTAGCCATATATATCATCTAGAAAATATTATTTGAATGCAATTTTACGTGATTTTTCATACTGTATCGGTCAGCAAAATTAATATAATTTTAACGCCCTTACATAGTCAGATAGCACAGCTTCCCTCGTTCAAATTTTTTTCCTAAAGGTAATCCACAGGGTATTTCGCTTTGCGTATCCACTGGTTAAGCAGTATCGGTTTTTACGGAAATCCAACGGTTTGTTAACTACAACTGCAACTATTTTATCCGTTGGAACTCAGTTTGAATTTGTTATTTTTCTTTGCATATCATTGTTGGCATAGAAACAAATGATGGTCTTACCTTGTAAAGACATTGTTTATTAAATATATAGTGAAGTGGGGAGTGATCGAAGTGGCAGACTTTTTGATGCTGCATCTTTTGATATACCTTGATATATTTTTTAAGGATGAAAAAGAAAATTAATAAAAACAACTGGTTGCCCAACCATAATTATCATTAGAATAAGAATTTAATTCTGTTGACGAATATGTAAGGAATATATCTCTTGCGTGTCTGTAGCATAAACTGAGAAGGATACAAATTGTCTGTAATATGAAAACCTAATTAACAAAAGGCCGCCTTTTATTACCGCCATTGATTTCTGCACAGTTTGATACGTGTTTATCAGACGTATAAGGTACTAAACTCGCTTTATTAAAGATTAAATCTGATTCATTCAGATTAAATCTGAACCACATGTGCTTTTATATACATATAAGGTCAATATATAAGACAAGTATAGTAGTAACATATTATATTTATAAAATGATTTTGTTAGCGAAAAAGCTGTAAGTTTTAAAATTAAGAAAATTACAAAAACAAGAAATATTTAGTTTCACATAGAATGGACAGATTCTAATTAAAGAATTTTTTTCAAATAAAATTAGTTTACGATGTATTAACTTAAACGGTGTGAAAGAATCCAGACGCACTTGCGGTGGACTTCTGTTAGAATTGTTGAAATCGGAAGACGAAAAAATGGAACAAAAATGTTTGGGTTCGACTCGAATTTAGATTTTGACAATTTAAAAAATGCAAATAATTGGGCAATCGGGCATGAGCACACCAAAAAATGTTGACTTTAGTTAAATGACTTCTATATAAATTTATGTTTACATTTGCATATAAAATTTATATATACATTTACCTAATACGTCGTTTAACGGTCACGCATCAAGCTGGCAAATCGTGTCTTTTTGGCCTAAAAATACGATTTTCATCTTCTGGTCACTTCCATAATTTACTATTTATTTATTAATATATAATTATTATTATTTTATTCATTTATTTTACTGTTAAACTATGAATAATGACAGAGACGATTTCTAGATTATCCGCATGTTTTGTTTAGGATGCTAAAAACGGTGAATTAGTTGAATAATAACAGAGAAATAACAGAAAATGCAGAAATCGAGTCATATATTTTGTTTAGAACACGCAAATTCAATTTGTTTACTTTGGACAATGTGAATTTAGAGGTCCATAGCTTAAGAACAAATAATCTCAGTATAGTTTCGATACTTTTATTGGATTCCCAAGGTCCTAATTAATCCAGCTGTACTGAAAGTTCTGTAAAATCTTTCATATAAGCGGCTCACTCGAGATATAAACAGAAGACACATTTGTGCTTATTTAAAGCGTAAGCAGTGCACCTTTGTTGATGCGTGACTGTTAATATCGTGTCAAACTGGGCTAAATATACGTGACTTCTTTGGCGGTAAATTAAATATCCTTGTCTGTTAAATTAGTGTACATGTGATTCAGATTTAATCTGAATCTTTAATAAAGCCAGTTTAGTACTTTATACGTCTGATAAACACGTGCCAAACTGTGAAAAAATCAATGGCGGTAATAAAAGGCGGTGTTTTGTTAATTCAGTTTTCATATTCAGGCAAACTTGTATCATTCTCAGTTTATGCTACAGATACGCTAGGAATATAATTCTTACATACCGTGGCATCATCATAAAATCATAAAAAAACCCAAAAGGGAAAAAGCCGCGATTTTGTCACTTTTTGAAAATTTGGGCCATAACTTTGTGGGCCTATAACTGGTCACGTGTTAAGAATTCGGGTCCAGAGCTTTAAAACAAATAATCGCAGTATGTTTGGGATACTTTTATTGGATGCCCAGGGACCTTACTAATCTAGCACGATTTATTTTGGTGAGCTACCATACTCCCATGAGTTAATATTAACGGTGTCTGTCTTTAGAGGGGGTTAACTGTACCAGCGCGCATAAATTTGGACATTCTGAAAATAGATTCTGAACCGCAAGGAAGGGTCGGAGGTCGGATAGCCGTGTATCAGCCGCGGAACTTGCATAACTGGCAAAGATAACATTTTTGCGAGAACATTTGTTGTTGGATAACATTATATTTTTCTCAGGAAGACCGGGATATCTACAGAATAAACCAGTCCGTGTGGCTGTTTATGATATTACCAGGGATGTAATTAAAAAGGCCGACATTTCTCTATTGACGGTAATGAGCAATAAACAGTGTAATTCCGCGAATTCAACCCGCGATAACGTATTGTTCGGAAGTGATCATTTTGTGAGCTGTGTTTACTCAACAACGAAAAGTCAATGCACAAGTCTCCAGTGTAAGTACACTGGTTATGGCAAAAGTGTCTGATCGTAGGCAGAATTCCAGTTAATTCGTTAATCGACTCCCAAGTGTTTGAATGCACGTACCATTAGGAGTTGATTCGTATGTTTGGCATGGGTAGCAAGAGATCGGTTAACGAGACTTAGTGGGTCGGCTAGAGTTTTTACTTGCGGTTCCGAATCTGTTTTCAGAATGTCCAAAATTACATGTCTTCATACAGTTAACCCCCTCTAAAGACAAAACGTGAGTCGAATATAGTTTACTTTGACCGTCCTGAAATATAGTTGTAACGCGGTTGTTTCGAGTCGAATTTTTACTGAATATACCTTGCGATCTTGACATGTTTTCTAAATCATAATAATATTGAAAAGCGAAAATTTCGTGATTTTGTCACTTTTTGAAAATGCGTACATTTTTCGGTTCAGTTTTTGGCCTATAACGGGTCACGTGTTACGAATTCGGGGTCGCTGCTCTGAGAAGAATTGAAGCTTGAGTCATAACGCGTCGAATAAGCCGACTTTCGAGCCAATCCGACATACTTCAGGAAATGACAGATTTGACTTAAATTCGCCCACCCCACATAACGGGTCTATGAGTAAATCTATCAAATACCCTTAAAATTTGATATGTTATAGAGTTTGGCTTCACAATTGATTCTTCTCAAGTTATGGTATAATTTTGGACATTCTGAAAAGAGATTCGGAACGGCAAGGAAAAACTCCATCAAACCCACTAAGTCTCGTTAACCGATGTCTTACTACCCAGAACCCATGGGGGGCAGTTTTGATAGATTTGTAGTAATATTCATGCCCGTTTATCGGTTAAGCCTTCCAATTTATTTTGATTTCGGTCGCAACCGGTATACCCGTCAGCTAAGGTGACCAGATCGGTTTTGTCAAAAGGCGGGACATTGTTTCAAGATTGGTCAAAAAACAGGACATTTTTGAAGGTCGGTCAAAAAGGTTCCAAAATCATAGGAGTAACTATAGTACTCTGAAAATGTATCGATTCCTGCTGGAGGGATAATCCACAGAAAACGGATACTCGTGTGTATATCTATATTCAGGCGTATACGTAGCTGTGTATATCTATATTTCAGGCGTATACCCCTATTCTGTTTCCGCTAAAAATCGGAACAATTCTAAAAAAAAAACGAGACAAAAGCGGAACACCCCAAAAAAGGTGAGACGTCCAGATGCACTGAGATATAAATATATTGGGCTAAATAAAAACCAATAATTCCGATTATCTTATTTAACTAGTTTCTAAGCGAAACACTATTCTCTAATTAGATTATAATGACAGAACTTGATACGGATATTAAGGTAACGTGGAAGGGTTCAATTTAACCCTCTTGTAAAAAACTTGAGAGCTGTGCTTTTTTTAGCACAGACATGGCCATAGTATAGATGCTTGTCCTCCAGAAGTTAGAATTTAATTCTCTGTGATACACAAATATTAAAATAGTGATTCGAACTTTTTGTAGTAAAACTGGAGGTCTATAGGTGTTCAAGAAATTGTAATAACAGTATATTTAATTCTATTGGTACGGTCATGGAATTTTAGCATAATGTCCATAGGATAAGGATACATATATTTATTTGAATTAAAGACACCAAAGTGATCCAATCGCTACATAATTGGGTTTGTCGCAGAGCGGTCAATATAGCTTAGCGCACATAGTCGCTGCCAAGAATGTCAATGTTTTCGAAGCGTTTTCGATTATTTTTTTACAAGATGGTTAAAGTAGGGTGACCATATTTTTTTGTTCAAAAAAGAGGACATTTTCACAAAATTTCTGGATTTGAGCGGACAAAATTCGGAAAATGCGGACAAAAAAGCGGACAT
>SCLF01296852.1:0-16594 GCA_004367975.1 Mesochordaeus erythrocephalus
CGCTTTCTAGCACATACAAAATCCGAAATTTTTTGTGGCGCTTTCTAGTGTGGCGCTTTCAGGTACCCCACTGTACTTGATATTTCTTTTATATCCGAATAGTTACCTAATCGTTAATTATCACTTCTAGACTGAAGAGAACGGTGTAGTCCGAGTTATTGTGCTCCCATGCACTTTTAAGTCCGAGTTTATATTGTCTAACCTATCGGTGCAAATTTGTGGAAAAGAAGTACGCCCTGAACGTATATCCAAGAAGTACGTCCTCTCCTGTCACAGCATGGTACGTTTTAATTCAATTTTTGTTCTGCATACAGATGCTGCAGACCGCATTATTAAGTGTGAAATGGAACTTTTTAAATGGTTTTCGCCCTCAGAAAAAATGCTTACGGTATTTATGTTGCTTTACGGTGTTTTTGAGTGAGTTTACCCTTGCGTGTGACTCAAAATTAACAGATCATTTCCGTCTATTCTGAGTAGCATGTACCGACTCACTGTATTATCCTATTAAAACTAGACATGTAAACCATTTGTTACATATTCAGCGTTAAAAAACCCAAGCCTCATTTACTTATTTACCGCCAGTCAAGAGACAGGATTCGCCATAAACATATCAGTCCCGAGACCTAGAACGTCGCCCATCTAAGGCACAAATTTAGGTGAAAAACATTAAGCATTTTTCATCTGACATGTAAAGGATTAATTATCATTTACCACTTTTTAACCGTTCTGATAGCAATCCCTGATATCAACTTCAATAGGGCAAATCACCTTCAGTTGACCTTTAGAGTCCCTCAGGTTCATTCACGGTCATTCTGATAAGACGAAAGTTTAAATGGTCATTCTGACTGAATTTTAAAATCTTTTACTGATGGGGTTATAGGTTTAGCTTGACTTTAGTCTTAGCCCCAATCCTCCTTACATTCGCTTAAGCATGCCATCTCCCCCGTAGGTAATAATAAATCTTTATTTCATGGAGAATAATTCTAAAAGGATATAGCGTTAAATGTCAAAACTTATAAACCTGTTTTTTATTTGGCTTCGGATTATTCGTGAACATAATTTTTGCCCACGCCATAGGGATTTTCAGCAGTAAAAATCAATCCTACTTTATTGTTGGCCTCTTCTCATAAAATTCTCTATTAGTCGAGTCTCAATGTCTTCTGAATCTCCGTATTTTTTTAGCCCACCTCGTAATAACGTTAAAGTTTTTCCAAAACGCGTGTCGTGGATTGGTTGTCCAATTAAATTCATGTGTTGAAGCGTAGGTTATTTTCAAATAACGAGATTGAAGACAGTAAGAGCTCATTACATTACACTGTACAGCCGCAGTATTATTTTAATAATTTTGATTTTTATGATCGCATTAATACGGAACATTTGTTTAGAAACCCGTTTTCTGTGGCATAGTGCTAGAAGATCAACCCCGAGCCGCCAAGTCTTCATCAGAGAGATTAGTGAAATCAGAGAAATCAAAACGTATCCAGGACCTTCCAAACGAAATCGAAACCGCTCCAGAGTACTACATCGTATCAACATTTCCCTATACCATGATGCGCGGAGTGCTTAACACTGATGTAGACAGGTAATTAATAGTAATAATTCTAACTATTTAAATTAATTTTTCTGAGTCGGCCAATTTATTTTAGTCCTCTAATATAAAGCTGAATTCCTGTGTTTTTGTTTTGCTGGCTTCCCAAAGTAGATACGTAACGCTTATTTCAAATTTGGCGTTATTACTTCAGAAATTCATTAAAGGGATTGTTAAGGCCTCCTAAGGAGCCGTTTTACTTTATGTTAAACTATTATAAGTACTAATTACTTGATTCAGTTTCCATTTATATAAGGCCTATTTTGAGTTCTGTATGACGTAATAGTATAATAAAATAAATAAAATAATAGTTATAGACTAAAATATATTTTGACGCTCAGTCCTAAAATTGCCACAATTCAAGGATTTTATAACTATTTTTTACTTAACATTTTAGAGAGATGGCCAATTACCGCCAAGATGTGGGGAATGAGAAGCTGACTCAATCAGTGCGGTTGATCAAATGGATGCAGTTCCTGAGCTTGGCGATGACATTGGGATTGCCCCAGCTCCGACTATTAGTAAGTCTTATCACTCCCATTAGCTACTTGCTATAAATTGTCTGATCATGATTTATTAATCATTATGATGTGTGAAGATATTGTTCGTTGTGTGAATTAGGCCCGTTATAGTATCACCTTGTCCTCTCAGAGTCATAAGCCCCTACGAGATCATAAATAAATGTTAATCTGCCCCTACCTTACATTTAAGTCACTGACAACTAGTCTAAATTCTTGTTTGTCGCAATTTGGCCGACAGATGGCCTGTAATTTTGACGTATAAATTAAAATTGTTTTAAGCCTAAATACCATTTTAGTGAAGGATATCCTATGCTGTACATACCATATTACATTACGCTACATTCATTATAGATCCATTTCTAGTTGTTGACAAGCCGTCTACATTTTTGCTATTCGCAAACTGGCCATTATGGGACCTTATATTTCTGAGGTATAGATATAGAACGCCACTGAGCCTTCATATTATTATGTTACAGTATGCCTATGTTGTCAGTACAACATTGCACTCCGCACTATTAACTTTACGGATCACCAGTTCACCCACTCATTCTCGTACTGTACCTTAGTATTCCAATTTTAGTAATTTGCATTATATAAATCAGATGTCGTGAATTAAGTGTACATATATTACAAATTCTGACATGTTTAACGTGTTTGAAAAGTTTATGGAGCTGACATCTCATCTAAATTGTTTCTATCTAATCTAGAATTATATGACTTTTTAATTTGAATTGTTTCGGGAGCTGACATCTAATCTAAATTGCTTCTATCTAATCTAGCATTAAACGACTTGTTAAGTTGTGTGCAACCGTCACCCGAATCATGAATGAGCTATCTGGCGACCCGGAAGTTGTTCGAGATGCCCGCATATTTGCTACCAAGACCCCCGAATCCGAGTTGCACACCATGGTTCAGAGCGGACTCATGGAGCTCTCGCGCTGGTCCGCTCGACATGCTGACTTCAAAGGATTTGACCACACCCTCTTTGACAACCGATGGAGGTCACCCATCTCTACACTGCTGTTGACCATAAAGTGGATCTCGGAGATGAACTATCGGATATTTCGTCTCTGTATGGTCCAGCTGTAAAGTCCTGGAGACCTGATCAAGACATAGAACGAATAGATATATCCGAGATTCAGCTGCTGGGCCGTGTGAGCGACATCCCACTGGCTGGTTTGGCTCTATTTCTTTGCAATAAAAAGTAAGTGCTTATGCTTTGTCCCATGGGATTTAGAATGTGATATTTTATTGTAAATTAAAATGTGACCAATTAGAATTTATAGTTGATAGGCCGCTGACCTCTAACATAAACTTGATTTACATATCGAAATGATTTTTCATTGAAAGTTACAGTTTTCAACTCGCTTGTCGTCAGCCTAGTGTTATATCATATATTTCTGTTGTGACAAAAAAGTTGGAAAAAAGGCATTACTTGTTATATTAATTGTAATATTAAACGAAATTATCAAAAGATTAGTCACAATTATTAGTGCTATTTATCGAGGTATTTGTATTCCTAATATCATATTTAATTTATTAGCTAAACGAATTCCGCGTCCTAGACCGCTGACATCTACTGTAAAACATAGGACATTTGATGCAAAGAAAAACAAACACTCTTTAATCATCTCATCATCCTTGCTGTGTGACCCATTAGACTTTATAGTCTATAGACCGCTGACCTCTAACGCAAAATCTGTTTTAGCTATCGAACAATTTTTCCAAAAATGCTAATATATTTTTTCATCGTTTTTTTCCTTATTGTTAATCAAATTTTTCAGTTTCCCTGAAATCATCAGCGAGACGGATGAGGGACCTATCACCCGCATAAACTACCACGTCCTGGCCCACATCGGCGCAAACCTAACCGTGCGCGAATGCAATCGGTTCAACCTGATTAAGGAGTTGACACATGTAGACCTGAAGGTGGCTACAGGATGGATAGAGACCCTATCACAGCACACAATCAGCCTGGCCTGGCAACTTGCATGTATTCGTCAGACCAATTGCGGCGATAAGGCAGAAAGCTATATCAATTGTGTCTGTTGGCGCTGCCACGAAACATTGCGTAATACCGATTTAGGACCAAAGTACTTGTGTACCGAGCTCACATTATATGCCGCTATAGATTATCTTTCGGACATAATGCAGGGCGGAGTGGTAAAGGGTGAAGAACTCTGCGTCTTTCACAAGCGAGTGGGACTGCGAGAGATAGGGCATTTTAATTTGTTAATTGGGACAAAGAATCTGGACGATGTTTGTGAGGAGCACTTCCGCGCCGCCTCCGAAATCAAATCCCTATTATCATTATTGGAAAATCGTTATAAAGTTGTGGAATTTAATTATGAAATAGATTTAGACCGATTTTCCATGTGGATTCCCAATTTAATACAAAAAATTGCTCATTTTTTGCGCAGAATGAATTGGAGCGGTATTCTCGACAAGTGGATACGGACCGGCGAAATAGAGACAAGCAGTTCAGGAGAGCGACTTGCGGTACTGATCCTCCAGTTTGTGAAAACCGAATCAGCCTTGGACGTGATTATCAAAACTAGGCATGTGGTCATATTCATTATGTTGATCTAAATCATTGTTATAGCCTGACCTAATATTAGCTGTATATGTTCTGCAGAGGCTCAAGTTCGATCTATAGTCATGTATGGCTTTATAAATATAAACTTAAATTAGTAGTAATGATTAATGAGTATTTATGTTATTGTTAAATTTATGGGAAGAATGTTTGTAGGGCATTGGGAGGCATGTTTGTAGAGCACAACTTTATTGTTCTAGCCTAAGGTGTTTTACGTAGCCGAGCGCTATATTTGACCGCTATATTTGACCAGAACTCGACCCTTTGACCCCACTGAAGTTACAGCACCAACCAGCACATCAAAAAGCTGTACTATATGATGCTTGGCACAGCTGGTACCAATGTACGTCACTGTGACGACACCTCATGTCCCTGTAATACCATCCGAATTCAGCAAATACTCAACTATCTCAGGTTTATTTATCATTTAAAATTATGGGATTTAGGATCATTATTTCCATATCAAGTCAAGGGCTACAATAATCCCTATGTCAATAATATCCGACGTCGATTATTAAATTTGTATTGTGACCAGGGGGACACTACTTTCCAGCTAAAGCCTACATTTAAGCGCATATTTTCCTCTTATGATTACGTATATAACAACGAATTTATTTCTCAATAGACTGTAATTGCTGTATATACTAGCTCTTCATATATGTGGTTTTTAGATTGCTATACTTGTTTTTAGAACTTTGAACGGGTACTTTTTGTAAAGTAAGTGATTATTGTTAAAAATAATATAATAATAATAATAATAATAATAATAATAATTTGGCGGTTAGATTAAACTGATTTTTGTCATTTTTTTTGTAGTTTTGTGGGTTTGAATCACCGAATATTCGACGAAAAAATCCTACTCATTTTATTTGTTTGTCATTCCGAGGTGGTGTATTGATGAAATCAAGTTAAGCTGGTGTTAATCCGATTCAACATTTTAATTCAAGTAATCTAACCACACCTATCCAAACCCCTGAGGTGCATTTTTCGTATTTTTTTCATGCCTATAGTACCCTCTGGTCCTATAGTTATTTTCCGCTCCCTTCCTACAAAAGATACCATTCTTTTGATTCCCACAACAGTGGTGCATATTCATTTAAGGCCATATATTCCTCATTTAATCTCGCCTATTGTGCCGTACATTGCATACCATTCCATTTGTGTACGGTATGCAATGTAGTTCTACGTAATATTCCTGTAATTAGCGGACGCTCCGACATTTTTTTTGAAAAAAATGATTCTTAGAAATGATTTTCAACAACCAACTCCGTATATGGTGTCCCGAGGTGAATTTCTCTAGACATGACATCCGGGGCCGGATTTTAGAAGTTATTTTTAGCAATTATTTTGGACCTATTCTAAGTCATTGACTATCCTCAACAGAATATCTATTTCATATCGCGTATATTTATGTCTCAATTTCAAATCGCTCCCTTGCGTCTCAAAAAGCTGCTTCTATTGTATTTTACGTGTTTTAAGTGTAAATTGAGCTGTGTAAAAACCTACTTTTGACTATATTAACTTACTGCCGCCCGTCTCCGCCTCAATTCACTCGCCCGACCACCTCCAAACTTCGACTGAAGACTATTAACTAGACATTTTAATGGTTATTAGCATCACCTACTCTTCCTGACAAATAAATTTATCTAAATTAAATTGATTTTATTATTATAATAGTATGCCTGAGTGTAATAATAGGTTTCTCAGTGTCAATATACGTTCATAAGCAGTGATTTATTATTATAAACTTAATATGTTCTATTTTGCTAATTCCTTCATTTTATTTGAGACATGAAGTTGCCTAAGGGGGGAATGAAGGTATGGCCAAATAGTGCGGTCAGAATGTTGCCATGCAGCAGAGTAAATTTTTGTCATCTGTGGTCCCAATTGTCTTCACAGACGTGGTCCCAACTGGTCCCGAACAACAATGGTTAAAGTACGCTGTATGTAGCAACGCTCCTTCATCTACACAACAGAAAGTTTAGCGCGGTCAACCGAGAAACATTACCGAATCAATGCGACAACCACATCCCCAACCCAAAATGTATGTATTTCAATGTATTATTCAGCTTAAAAGTATTATTTTTATTTCCTCCATGTCATGTTTTAATAGGTTTTCCAATTTAAAATCGCTATTTAAGAAGCTAATAACATTATTCGCTATGATATCCATGTTCTTAATAGTCGGACAATATGAACCTTTACATTTATAGCAATCCTCTCGTTTCGTATTTATTCTATGAAAACAAAGTAGACGTAAATATACTGACAACTGGACATCAAATTTATCTGATCCAAAAAGTTCCCTGATTGTAATTGGCAACTCGTTGAACCAGGTACTATGGCACCTGGGAAATACTCTGTTACATAGTGCGTCATCTTTTTCTGAGGGAGGGTTCATTATCATCATTGGCGTCCGCAGACCTAGTGCTAGAGCTATTTTAAACGTGTGCTTATTTTCTGTTGAATTTGTCCGGTCATTGTAATGGCTGCCGTCATTGTAAACTATTATTTTTTTGAGTTCGACATACAGATCTTTAGGCTTTTTATTACGGGCTATACGGTTGATGGTACACAGACCCATCTTAATGTGCGTTAGATTGATCGGCAGCCAATCCGACATTCGTAAAAGTTCGTTTTGGGTTAGCTTACTCTTAGCGTTACATCTGATTCCCAAAATGCATCTAATTTGATCGTTTAAAATCACCTGTATTTTACTATAATTGGCTTTCGACCATTTTGGCATAATTCCTAGGCCATAGGAAAACAGACCATGACTTGCTGAATATGCTATACGGAGTATCTGACGTTTAGTACCTAAGTTAATTAGATTTTTTATGGCGAAAATTAAACTTTTCATTTTTCCTAAGCTTATCGTTAAATCTGATACCTAGTAGACAGATTGTTCCGCCTGACTTGATCCTACCTATTGGAGTATCATATTCACCTGGAAGTTTCCTTTTGAATTTGCTGTTACCTACAATTAACATTTCGGTTTTGTTTTTATTAATCAAAAAGCCGCAGTTTGACATGTAATTGTTGGTATCTTCTATGGTTGAGTTAAGCATATCTACCATTTCTATAGGATCATTGTTCCATATTAGGACAACACTGTCATCTGCATAGCATTGACAGTGTTTTCCTAAAAGGCTTGTTACTTTTGCATTTTTTGGAGCCACTTTGTCAATGAAGCCATTAATGGCTAAATTAAAAAATAAAGGGCTTGTGGCTTCCCCCTGCATACAACCTACAGGGGGTATGGAGAATTTATCCGATCTAACGCCGCCCGATACCAGAATTCCTTGTCTTGGTCTGATTTGGCTTTGAAAAAATTTAAGATCATTTTTATCTACCAGTTTTTTAAGAATATTCAATATAGTGTCAAATCTAACACACAGAAATGCACTAGTAAGGTCTAAAGCTATTATAATTGCTCCAGCTGTTACGCTTTTGCGGGAAATTTTAAGGAATAAAGATGCTACTGCAAGATCGCAGCCGTAGCCTTGTCGAAAACCGAATTGATTATCATTGAATATCTCATTTTTCTCGCAAAAAATTTGCAGGCTTGCTGCCGCCACTTTTCCTAATAATTGCTGGTCTGCGGTTCCAATTGAAAGAAACCGGCGATTTTTGATTAACTTAGGATTGCCCTTTTTTAATATAGGAATGAATTTAGTTGTCAAAAAGCGGTCTGGAAACACCCCCCTCAGAAAATATGTCTTGATAGCGTCAAAGATAATTATTTTATATTCAGAAGGAAGCGCATATAGGATTTCACCGTTCAAATTAGAGTCTAAACCCCTCGTTTTGTTTTTCAATGAGTTAAGGCACTTCTCGAAGGTTTTGGTTGAGCCGATTCTATCCGAAAACTTAATGAGGTCTTTTGAAAACGTAAATTTCTTGTCGTCATTCAGAGTGGTAATACATTCGGTAATATCGTAGGTTGCTATGAAAGACTTAGTGTGCCCGCTGTTTTCCTCGTAGACTCCTTTGAATTCATTAGCAAGTAACTGGGCTGAATACTCTTCATCAGCACTCGCAATTAGTTTGTCTCTGGGGTTTAGTTTTTTGTTAAGTCTAAACAGGTCCATATCGGAAAAAGCATCGAAATCTATTTTAGCTCCTAACTTAGTCCTCCTGTCTCTTTTTGTATGGTCATTTAATGCTTTTTGGACTAAATCAATTATCGAGTCGACTCTAGCTAGCTCATCATTATCTGATATTGTGTTGCGTAAACTGAAAATCCCGAATAGAACTTTGCGTACCAGTTTGGTAGCTTCCGAAGCGTTGGATTTGGTTATATAAATTGGTACCTTAGTTGCTAGAACAGGCTGAATAAGCCCTGCTATTTCATTTAAAAATTCGAATACAAAATCAGATGATTTGACCTCATTATTTTTATTGGTGTACAAACTATTTGCGGGTGATAAATGCCCATCCTCTTCAATAATGATCCTTTTTAATTTTGTTTTAAAGTCGACGAAAAAACAGCAGGCAACATGTCGAAGTAATTCATCATCCAGTGGTGGACGTAAATCAACAGCCCTAGTGCCGATTATTCTTGATCTTATTTCACTAAATGTAAGTTGCAGTACGTCATGCCCATCGTTTTGAATGTACAGTTTTCCTGGAAAATGAGTCAGCGAGGCAGTGATATTTTTAACCTGAACTATGTCAATAGTGCTGCTAGCAGCTTTATGTCCGCGTGCAATCTTGTGAAATGTGGGTTTAGTTACCAGGTTAATATAATCTCCTAATTGCCCACGGATGTGTGGAATAAAGTTTTTTTCATATTTATTACGCGCTCTGGTAATATTTCCATTTAAATCCCCACATATTATTGACGGGACTTTTTTTTGCAATTTAATGACTTTATCAAAATTGTCTATAAACGTTTCTTCCCCGCCCAGCCCGATCCATTTACTAGATTCTTTAATAGGTCTATAGAAGACACATAAGTTAAAACGTATCTTTTTGTCAGTAAAAAAGAGCATAGTGAATGGTGGCGGCATCTCGATTTGTTTGATGAATTTACCTATATGAGTTTTGTACATAATAATGCTTAGAACCAAATATTTATTATTAACTAATACCATTTTATGAGTAATGTAATTATATCCGATGGGAATTATATTATTTCTATTGAGTTCCTCTTGATAAGTCTCTGTTTCCGCAATGGCAAAAATATCCGTGTCACTAAATTCATTTACTAATTTTATTAGTTTGAGTTGTAGCGGCCTATTTATGTTGACGTAAGTTACTATTAAATTAGTTTTACTATTTTTGTTCATTTTTTCGATCACTGCCTCGTTGTCATTGGCGAAATCCGGCAATTTAAAAGTCTGATTTTTGATATGGATAGTAGCCCCACTTAATGCGGGTAGTCTAATGGACTGAAACATAGTATTTTTTGAATTTTTGAATTCCAATCCCGGGATCACAGGCCTTGGAGGAATATATTTATCACGTATTGGCATGCTTGGTAAAAATTCTTTCTGTATCACAAAATTTTTGAAGTACTTGTGATTATCCAGTCGCGAGTCACCTACGAAATATGCATCCGGGTTAAATGTAATTTTAGTAGTTTCTGGCAGGTCATCTCCACTTAAAGACCCATCATCCTCAGTCGTTGTCGTATCGGCGTCCTATACGGGAGCAGGGCGAGCCGAGGGTGACATTATCTGCACAGGGCTACCGTGACTAATGAAGTTTTTCCCCCTTGTCCGATTACGATTATTTGAATTAACTAGACTTACATTAATTGGTGGTGAACTCTCGTATGATAATTGAACTTTTGCATTACTTTGTGATATGGTCGTGGCTTCTGATCTCGGTGTCATGTTCAGTAGTTCCGGCCGGCTTTGGGGGTTAAATGTATTCACGTGGTCACTATTTTGAACATTATCTATAGCGACTTCCCCAGTAATTACAGAATTAGTACAAATTTGAACAGTTTCAGGCGTTTTTTGACTGGTGTCTTTGTTTATATCCGAATTTTGATACATATTTGTTTTTAAGTTATTTTTCCCAAGTGTTACATATCTAAGTTGATTTTTTAATAGAATATTAGAGTTAAAATTAATCGGGGTTGACAGGCGGTATGAGATAATGTTCATAATATTTTCTACTATATAAAATAGGTTTTGACTGATAAAAGGGCATATTTTCTTTTTTACTTGGATATTGTTGGACACCTCGAGTTTGAACTGGTCATTTAATAGTTTAATGTGAAGAGGTATAATTTGTTCGATTAGAAAAATCGATTCATTTTTGTCACCTTTAAACTCTTTTTCATCCGAGCAGTCAATTACAAATCTAAGAATTATTAATACCCAGTTTGAAAACAGGAAGATCCAGCAAATCCATTTAGGACGTCCCCCGTTAGCTTTTAATTTAATTCGCTTTAAACCAAATTTGTTCTCATCATACGTGATCCCTTCCTCGTTAGTTCCCCATGCATACGAATTAATAATCAACACTTCCGACTTGAATTTATCTTACATGTCAATTATTTCCCCTACCTTAAATTCGTTTCCGTGAATTTCAGCCGACTCGACCATGGCCCAGAGTAAGCTTTCGTTAATAGAGAGCTTTTGATTAATCAAGTTATTTTTAATGTTATCCAGTTTAGAGTTACATTTTTTATCTTTTGCTTTACGGGGTTTTTTAGTAAATTTATAATCATTATTGGTTTCATCTTTAGCATTTGATATATTACTTGAAAAATAATTAATTTTGGATTTTAGTTGCGATTTGGATGACGAAGAGGACCCGAATTCTTTATCACATGTCGAGTTACTTTGGACAAATGCAGGGACAAAATTTTTCGCATTGTAATTAAGACCTTTTGCTGGTACAATACCAATGCCCATACTGACGGCTCCGGCTGCGCAAAGCAACTCGGTATACGTTGACGGCGTAGCATAAGGAAACCAGTCCCGGGTATCAATTTCTTTATTTTCAGGCAGTTTATTGGGCAAACTATTAGTGTGTTTCCTGGACTTCGGCTCAATTTTAGATGATATAGTACCGTTGGCCATTAGTGAATTTGAGAGTCTAAAGATATTTATGTCAGTTCTAGGTTTTTCGATATATTGTGCGGAAACTTGTCGCCCTATTGAATTAACTACTGATTTGTTAGTGGTTTCAACAGACAAGGTGTCGGCGTTTCCGGAAAATATATTTTCTGTATTACTTATTGAGTCCGTTTTTTCTGGCAAGATATAATGCTTAGAGCCGTCAACATAAGTCCGCGCATGACTGTCTAGAAAGGAGGAATTATTAGTAAATATATTATCTGATCTGTTTGGTGAAACAGTTTGTATTTCTCTAACTCTAGTCTCCATTAAAGCAGTCACTCTGGTATCTATGTCGTTCGGCACAGCCGGGCCCCCGTCAGAATAAGCAGCGGTTGATGTGTATCTTGAATTAACAACACAATTTATCTCCCCGTATAAGGCCTGCACTCGATTATCATGTGTAACGTCGCTCAACACCAACGTCAATGGCAATTCAAAGGTCGTGCGGCCGAGCGGTGGATCAAAATGATGAATATTATATTCATGAGGTATTTCTTCAAATAACGGATTAAAATAATCACACGAGTCGTGGGCGAACTCGCGAAACCGCCGCAGCTCACTATGGTAGAATATAAAGTGCGAAGTTGTTGTATCGGAGGGCAAAAATTTAGTTGAGTTTTCAGACTTAGATGTCATCAATGAAATAGTATCTGACTTAACCCCCCACTTGTTCATTGCACAGTGAACCTGTTGTGCTTGTTGATTCATTGGTACAGGTTGAAATATTTGTGTACTATTTGAAGAGCCAGAACTAAGGGAGGATGAAGACGGTACATCAATTATTATTGGTGAATTAGCTCTATCATTGTTAGGGTTATTTCTTTCTAACTTCTTAGTCGCATTTAGAATTTTAATGGCGTCCTGCCAGTCTAATTGTTTGTTAATTAGGTTATAATTACTCTTAGTATGATTTTTCAGGGCATTTCTAGCATTATTGATCTCAGTTTTGGACCCGGTATATCCTTGACTTTTTAATAAATTACGTTTTGGGTCATTTTCATTAAAAATCGTATTTCCTACTAGGGTCATCTGACTTTTATATACGTCGTTGGCCAACTTACACTGTTCTTCACAAAATGCTCTGTCTTGTTCAATCATTTCAGTTAGATTGACTAGACTAATAAACGCGTTGCCGAGTAGTTCGAAGTTTCTTTGGCCGTCTGATCAATGTCATGCATAACATGCAAGACATCACGATCAGCACGTCCCAGTATCCTGGTCCACCCAAAAGCCCGCTTTTGCTCCGACAATGTACGTGGTCTCACGAGTCTAATTGTAGTAAGAGGATCACTTAATGCGTCCTGTTCTGAAAAGTAACAAACCAGATCCTTATCTGAAAAGACCCCCCACATCGTCGGGTCAAGCAACGTGCTAAATCGGTTTTGCATTTGCGCAAAACGATTAGGCGTGCGCAAAGTCTCGTTCCCAATATCAATCGCGGAACGTTCTGCCCACGTAATTCTATTTAATTCGATCACATATCTTGGGTTATTGCGCTTTTTTGTTAACTCCTCGTCCCAATCCCTATCGTGTGCGTCTTGTACCCTTCTTAACTCCCGATAGTTAGGAGTATTCAACATGAAAACAGGCAATCCTGATTTATTGAGAATCAGAATTCTCTTATCGAGATACGCGTCCTTAAATGTTTCAGCTACTGTCCCTACGGGTTTTAACCAAGTATTTTCAGCACGAAAAGCATGCAAAACCCCGTTGTAATGCATGGGGAGCCAGAAATTCTTAACCTGACCGAATTTTCTCCCAGAAGTCTCTCTTTCCTCTTTGATTAGTAAAAGTGCCGCTTCACGTGCCTCAGAAATATTGTGAAAGTTGTTACAAATAGTTTTTTGGACTTCCCACGTTTTTAACATTGTATGCTGTAAGGAGGTAGTTAGTAACATATCCATCAACTGATGTGAGCATACAACCCAAATATATGGTTTGCGCCATGGCAAACCAATGCGTCCATTTCCCCAAATTTTCGTGCTGAAAATACACAAAAATTACCACTAATTTAAGTGATTTAAAGGACGCGCGTCTCGGGAAAGCTGTATTGTCCCATGAACTTGGAACTGTAGCATTGGAAAGTCTGTAGTCACGTTCAAGCACATAACCCAACATATTGAACATTTCAACAATCTTATCATCTATTATACCTATATTAAAATCTACGTACAAAAACTTATTGGTGATATCAACTGTGCCAGAAAGTGTGAACTCCGTAATGATGTTATGTTGGTCTGTCCAAGGGGCTATAGTGCTGTCTTGAATCATAATACGGTGTTCGCGCTTCTGCTGTTTTTTCCGATTAGTATTTTGGTTACCGTCATCCTGCCGAGATCTTTTACCACTTTTATTATTTGGTTTTTTATGATTGTTTTTGATATTTTGCTCATATTTGTGATTCGACTGGTTCAGATCTCGTTTTGCAGTATGACTGTAACGCGTGTTATCATAGGACGTAGACGGGTGTTTTTGACCAGGTTGAACACTGCCGTTTTGGTATACGCGCCCTCCAGTAGGATTTGGTGGCTGTAAAATTCTGACAGTTTGATCTAAATTGGTTGAGGTAGTTACATTAGTATTTTTAGACTTATTTTTTTTCTTCTTTTTGCCCTTAGACTTAGTGTTAGTATTAATTCCAGACTTATTATTGTCAATATTAGGATTAGGGATCTCATTAGGGCTACCGGAGCTATGAACATTAGTACCATACCTCATTGTGCCCCCTGGACTGATATTCTGCCTCACATTCTGATTATCATTAAAGTTTTGATGTTGTGCAAATTGGCTATTTTGTTGGAACCCTTGTTGTACAATGGTGGTTTGAACATTAGTGTTATGATATAAATTTTGGTTACTATAGGAATTAGTTAGTTTTTGATACTGATTGTGAGACAGATTACCTGAAAAATTAGGATTAGCCGAACGTGGATTAAAGTCTTGTGTTTGATATGTACCATAGGGAATATTACGTTGGTCATTATTCAAAGACTGTGAGCGGGGCCTATATGAAGTTGACGCACCCTGATTTTGCTTTTGGTAAGGGTTAGGATAATGGAATTGATCACCAGGTCTCATATTGCGACTAGAATGTGGTTCGTTGGAACCAACATTAGAATAAGTGGGAGCAGTATTAGGTATGAATGTATGGTTTCCTATTGTGTTTCCGACATTAGTAAGCTGATGAAATTGGTCGCTTGGAGCATAATCTCTGATACCATGATCATCTACATGTTGCTGGACGTTAGGAAACTTTTGAAATTGATTATGGTTGATATTTGGTTGATTTTCATTGTTTCCCAAATTAAAGGAGGGTTGACCGACTGGTTGACCCTCGTTAAAGGTGGGTTGACCGGTAATGGCATTTGTAACAGGTGAATGACGTAGATTTTGCCCAATAAGAACGCCCGTAGTTGGACTGCGACCATATCGTGTACTACTTAGATGTTGCTGGGGTTCAGTGTGCATTGCTTCATCACTTGACATAATTCGAGATTCTATAAATTCTATTAATCAGGACGTAGTGTCAATTTATCCTAAATCCATTTGTGAAAAACCCAGAAAGCCAATTATGTATACCCAGAAAGCCAATTATATATACTTACATGCTTTTCGCTTTGTTTGAATTATATTTGGTGATGAAATCAGACGTCTCTTATTTTAGTTGAGTTGCGTTCCCGCTTTGGTATATAGTGCTCGTTTTACCAAAATCAAATTCAAAAGTTGTCCACTTAGTCTTCCAGTATTCAGATTGTGATTACTAGTTATTTATTTGATTGAATTATTGTTGTACCTAAGACTATTCTATTGTAAAACGCTGCAATTTTAACATTTTCAAGCACTTTATATTCACCTTTAAATGCGTGAAGCCACGGCACCCCACGAATGTTCGTCCCAACCGCTCGAACCCGCCCACCATTATAGTTGATTTCAAGTTATCAAATTATTATTTCAGTGCACTTATTCTGCTTATTGTCATGACTTATTGTCTACGTCTCCGCATGCATCCTGCAGCTATTCTGCCTTAGGTCTTAATTGCATTATATCAGCTCCTATATTTATTACATCAATGAATCCTACTGATGGTATGAGTAGCTGATCAGCCTGCCCCGTTACAGCACCATCGGCCAGCCCGTGCCTCCATAAGTGCCGGTTTTACCTGTTTTATTTACGTAAGTCTCATTGACATTATGAAATCGGTTGCTGTATAACACACAACAACTGGCTACCTCGGGGGTTAAGTTCATATCTTATTATTGCTTTACCTAGTTGTAATGCCTAAACATACCTGTGAGACATAGTTACTTGTATTGAGTACGCATGTAATTCCGCAACGAGAAGGAATGGCAGCAGCCGGAAACTATACATGTAAAGTCTGAGAGCTGAGTTCATCCAATGCCAATTCAGTTGACATTGAATTAAACTCCTAACTTTTTGGTGGGTATGGCATCATAATAACCAGCCCACTTACTAAGTTTTAAACTAAAATTAAAATTAAAGGTACCGAGTCATTTCTATATACATTATTCTATATAACCCAAATTCTCACTCACGGTGTCAGTGCTAGAATTTGGGTTATTCTATTGCCTGTTTTTTAATACATTGACTCCATCTATCCATCGGGTCACCGTTGGTTGATGTTCTCACACAATCCATTCCCGTTTTCTTGTATTGTGACTTTTCACGCTTGATTAAACAACAAACAATTATTTCTCCAAAAACTACTCTCTCCGGGATTGAAAATATGCGAGTGGATTGAAAATATGCGAGTGGATTGAAAATATGCGAGTGGATTGAAAATATGCGAGTGGAT